>JAINUT010002772.1:0-215000 GCA_020205555.1 Panax stipuleanatus
AGGGAAATGGTCTTTTCTGGTCGCCTTATTGAGCTTCCGCTAGTCCATGCACACTCTCCATCCCGTGACTGTTAGTGGGGATCAATTTATTATTCTCATTGGCTATCACAGTCATTCCACCCTTCTTTGGTACGTACTGCACTGGGCTACCCAAGAGCTGTCTGATATAGGGTATATGATGCCGGCGTCCAACCACTTTAGGATATCTTTCTTGACCATTCTTTTATGATGGGGTTGAGTCTTCTCTATTTCTCAACTATCGGCTTGCTCATCATCAAGAAGTATTTTATGCATGCAGAATGAAGGGCTTATCCCCTTGATATCCGCAATGGTCCACCCAGTTGCATATTTGATTTCCCTTAATACTTGCAACAACTTATTTTCCTAACAAGATGTTAGTGCAGAGGAAATTATAATAGGCAAAGTGGAAGAATCACCCAGAAATGCATACCTGAGGTGATTAGGAAGAGGTTTTAGATCCAGTGTAGGAGGCATCTCAAGAGACAGTTTTAACTGCTCGGATGACTCCCATGTGTGTTCTAATGGTTCAGTCGGACTTTTGAATTTGCTCATCCTTGGCACTATATTCAGAATTTGCACATACTCAACTACCTCAAGGTCATCAGTGCCAAAATCCCCTAGTAAGGCACTCTCCAAAGGATCATCGCTCATCACCTGTGTGGTCTCTTCATTCAATACCCTGTCCACCACATCAATTCCAAAACATTCCGCTTCATCGGTAGGGAACTTCATAGCCTTGAATACATTGAAAGTGACTTTTTGATCCTGAACTCTCATCGTAAGCTCTCCTTTTGTACATCAATGAGAGTTCATCCAGTAGCTAAGAAAGGTCTTCCCAGAATGATCGGAATGTCCTTCTCTTCTTCATAATCAAGAATAATGAAGTCGGTAGGAATATAAACTTGTCCACCTTCACAAGGACGTCTTCTACAATACCCCTCAAATAAGTGATGGATCTGTCGGCAAGCTGAAGAGATATGTTTGTCGGTTTAGGAGCCAGTAAACCCAACTGTGTATACACCGAGAGTGGCATAAGATTGATGCTCGCCCCCAAATCATAGAGACATTTATTGAACGACAAACCTCCAACAGAGTAAGGGATCGTGAAACTGCCGGGATCCTTGAGTTTAGGAGGTAACTTCCGTTGTAACACTGCATTGCATTCTTCAGTTAAGGCCACTGTCTCATAATCTTCCAGTTTTTCTTTCTCAACAGAATTCTTTTCATGAATTTAGCATTGCTTAGCATCTGCTCCAAAGCCTCTGCGAATGGTATATTAATCTACAGCTTCTTGAAAACCTCCAAGAACTTGGCAAATTGCTTATCCAATTTTTGCTTATGAAGTCTTTGAGGGTAAGGCATAGGTGGATATAATTGGTGGGTGAGCACTTGATTTCTCAGCTATTTCCTTCTTTTCTGCCTCAAATTGTTTCTTTCCATCATTTTCCTTAGTCAAAACTTCATCAGAATTCTCTGCATATTGGCGCGGGCGCGCCATGTTTCCTTCCTCTTGGGGCGCGGCTGCGCCAGGCTCAATTCCTGCAGTTTGTTTTCCACTTCTTAAAGTGATGGCTTGACATTGCTCCTTTCCGTCCCTTCTTGGGTTAGCCTCCATGTTACTTGGTAGAGCTCCTTGTGGTCTATTACTCATCATATTGGCCATTTGGCTCATTTGGTTCTCCAAAGTCTTGATAGCCACAGCTTGGCTCTTTAACATCATCATCAACTCCTCCATCTCTGATTTCTTTTCTTGCTGAGAAACGGGAGCTGGAGGATGTTAATGTTGTTGGTTCTGAAACCCCGGAGAGTAAGATGGTCTAGGAGCATGTTGTTGTTATGGATATTGTGGTTGGTGTTGTTATTGGTGTTTTGTTGAGAAGTTTGGTTGTTACTCCAAGAAAAGTTGGGGAGATTTCTATTGTTGGGATGATAAGTGTTCTGAAATTGATTGGGTGGCCTTTGATAGTTGCTCACAAATTGCACTGACTTAGACGTGATAGCACATTGCTTTGTAAAGTGTGATCCCGCACAAAGCTCACATACGTCGGCAACTTGATGCACTTTTGACTCGGCCATAGAATCAATCTTCTTTGACATGGCTGCTAGTTGAGCCGATAAATCCGTGATGGCATCCACTTCCAACATTACGGCAACTTTTGGTTGAGGCATCCTAGATGAAGGGTATTGGTAGTCATTAGCAGCCATGGTCTCTATTAACTCATAAGCTTCTTCATAACTCTTCGCCCAGAATGTTCCTCCCACGGCTGCATCAATGCTCGGCCGAGATTGCCATCCCAATCCATTGTAGAATGTATTAATTTCCATCCATTGCTGCATCCCATGATGAGGACACTTTCTTCTCATCTCCTTGTATCTTTCCCAGGCTTCATATACGATTCTTCTTATTATTGCTCAAATGAAGAAAAGAGCACTTCTCATCTTTGCAGTCTTAGCCATAGGGAAGAATTTTTCTAAGAACCTTCTGTGCTAAGTCCTCCCAAGTAGTAACGGACCCCGGTGGTAGCGAGTGAAGCCAACTCCTTGCCTTGTCCCTCAGTGTGAAAGGAAAGAGCCTAAGTCTCCACCGCATCCATCCGACACACCATATACTTGAAAGCATCACAAATTTTAATAAAGCTCAGTAGATGCTTGTTCGGGTCATCATTAGCCAAACCCCCAAACTGACTGTGTTCTGTACCATTTGGATGTCCTTGGTTTGATTTCAAAGGTATTGGCGGCTATTGCCTGGTCTGACTATGCTCGACTGTAGCTCATTGATACGTGCCATAGAATAATTCCTTAATGCTTTGTGTTCTTCGGCGCCAGCCATAATTACTGGTGTTTTAGTTTCCTCTTGGTTATTACTAGTAATTGTACGCAATCGCCAAGCTCTCCGTTGATGTTATCCTTTTTAGGCACCAAAGCAGAATTCTTAGACGAGTTAGCATACACTAATTAAGAGTACCTGAAACAAAAGAAAAATAAGATAGAAATAGATAAGATGTGATTTGTTTAACTCAGACCAATTTAACTTAAACTGATGACGAAAGCAATAAAAATAATCACAAATCCCGGCAATAGCGCCAAAAACTTGTTGGCTTGTTTAGGGTGTTAAACAAAACAGTTCACATACACGCAAGTGCACGTGGTCCACAAGTAATATACGATAAGTAGAGTATCGATCCCACGGAGAAAAATGAGTATTTCTATTCTAACATGCAATAATTTTATAATTATTTCGGTCTACTTAAACAGATGGTCAAGTGTGATTTATCTAACAAAAATGATTATCAAATATTAACTAACTAACAAGTAAATGATTCAGAGAGGAAGATATGTGATTCTAACTTCACTTAATGCCTCATTCAAATTACACGTCTTGTTAAGCCTAATTGATTACTTCGGATTGCTAGTTGAGAGCACGAAAGTAAAATATGGCTATATCTCGATATACCATGCTCATATCACACAAAATCCACAAAAGATAGATATATGTGAACATCTAATATTACATAAACCACTTATATTTCTATGTGACTTAAAGTAATACAGATTTAAGCACAAGCTCTCTCAAATGACTACACGAGGTAATACGGTATATGTCTATCCGGATTACAAATCATGAAGTCTATCACATGTAACAATCATGAACACATGTTAATATGGTCATATCTTCACTTGTAATTCATTTTCCAATTTCATACAAGTTATTTTGGTAGTTGGTGATCAAGCAACTAAGCAAGAAAAACAAACCATATTAGGCAATCCATACATAATCAACAAGAGCTCAACATAGAAGTATACAAATATGAACTTAAGCAAAAGATCCATTAAAATCCCATAATGGAGATTTGTTCATAACTGAAGCAATAACCATTATCAAAACTTGTTCATACATTGAGAATCAAATATAGTAGTAAAGAGAAGCTAAGAAATAAGAAATGCAAATCTGAAATCTCTACTTCAAATGTGAACCATCAATGTAGAGCCAATCCTTCAATCCCACCAATTCTAGCCCTAATCTATGCAAAATATATAGAAATATACTAAGAAGACAATAGAGAAGCCAAAATATAGGAGAGGAGGCTATGAACTCTCTCTGTCACTCTAAAACCCTAAACAGTATTAAAAACATTCAAATGATATCTTCTCAACTTCCAAATACACCCTTATAAGGAAAAACATGCAAACATGATTTTAAATGAAAAAGTCAATCTGTCGCTGACCAGCCAAGCGTGGCAGCGCTGCCCCGTAAGCCAATTGGGGCGCTGGTGCGCTGGAAGCTGATCTGATCCTGGTGTGGTGCGGGCGCACTGATTATGTGCTTTATACTGGCGCTGGCCGCGCTGCTAAAATTTCCTGCAGAATGCTGCAAGTCTTCTGCTAGTGTGCTGCTGGTTGTTGTTGCTTCAAGCTTCTTCTTCTTTTCACTCACATGCCACTTTCTCATGTCATTATCACCTTCACCTCCACCACATGTCTTATGTTCGCCGTCAAGCCGGTTCCATTCTCATTCCACCTACGATGCCATCGAAAGAGTTTCCAATACGCAATCTACAAAATAAAGATAAAAATGCATGAAAAGAAACTAAAACACGTCAGAATAAGATATAGTTCTAGTGAGTTGATAGCCAATAAGTAGGTATAAAACCTACTTATCAACATTCCTTTGCTAGCTGGATCAGGTTTCTTTTGATCCTTCACTTTCGCCTTGCCTTTAGGCTTCTTAGATTTCTTCCTTTCAGAAAATACCTTGGACCTCTTCCAACTCTTGGAAGAATCATCCACCATTAAGACATGGTTTTTCTTGGAGGAAAAGTGACCTTCTCCAGTTTTCAACATGTTAAGTAATCCAAGCAAGCTGACATCTAACTTATTCATGTGGAAATTAACAACGAACTGCCAGAAAGTCTCAGGGAGTGACTACAAAACCAAGTCTTGACTCAATCCCCATCCACGACGAACCCAAGCTGTTCAAGGCGTTCAGTCAGATTGACCACCCTTAGGACATGAGTCTCAACGGCAGTGCCCTCGTACATCCGAGATCGAAAGAGCTCCTTAGATATCTCATATCTAACAGTCCTACTTTGTTCACCATACAACTCCTTGAGGTGAAGCACATAGTAAGAGCATCCATGTTTTCATGCTTACGCTGAAGCTCGTTATTCATGGATGCGAGCATGATTGCAATTAGCCCAAGATGCATCACCTTGCCACTTAACAATAGTGGCAATCTCTTCCTCAGAGGCTGATTTTGGAACAGTTCCAGGGACAGGTGAATTTAGGACCTAAGAAATTTTTTCATCAATGAGAACTATTCTCTGATTTCTTAACCAGTTCGTGTAATTCGGTCCGGTCAGTTTGTTAGCATCAAGTATGCTACGCAGTAAAATAGTGATTTCGACATTTTTAAATTTCTGTATGTGAAAAGACAACATTTTAGCAAACATTCATTTAATTAATTTTATATACCAAAATAAACTAGGTCTTATTTTAAATTGGTATCTCCCACTATTTTCTTCAAACTATATTACCCTCACTGATATAGTTCGACAACATCTAAGTAAAGATTCGCTAGTGAGAATAAGGGATCCCATTTCAAATGTATATAGGCCTTGTGTGTGCATAACAAACCATATATAAATAAATAGGTAGACAACTCTTGTCAATTACATCAACATGTAACTCCTTGTATTCTGGCCTCTTAGATCATAATGGTAAAGTGTGTGCCCATCCGAACTAAAATAATTTAAGTTAAGTCCAATCTAGCACTCCATATATTCAAAAAAGAAAAATATTATCCTTGTGTGTGCACAACAAAATATATTGTTCAATTTTCTTTATAAGCATCAAATGTGATTAAATTAATATCTTAAATACTTAATAATTGCCTTGTGTGTGCACAACAAGCTCATATTAAATATTTAATACTCTATTAATTTATCATGCTAGAAGGCGACGTTCGATATTCCAATATCATTGAACGCTTTAGACTTAATATAATTTCTTTAAGGGGTTGTTATTATTTGTTTGATCTTGTTTAGCGCGCATGCACATATATATAAAATTCGCGTTATTTTATTAAAACATGCGAAGCATGTTTGCATAAAATATAATATATATAATATAGCATGCACATATAGAATACTATATTCTACCCGGATTGATTATGGACTTTTATTCTAGTTTGGTTCACTAGAGCCACCAAGTGAACCAAAAAGTCAAACCTAGGAGTGCAAGAATTTAAATTTAAACATAACTATTACATTTAAACCCAGGCTCCATACAAACGGGTCTTTAACGCGCTTCTTGCTCCTTGGTCTCCAATTCTTCAAAATAATTCAAACTATTCTATTACATTAACCTATTTAATTTAAATAGAAAATCTTGATCAGCAGTCAGGGGAAGTACATAATAGGAAGGATATAGAATTTTACATCAAGAAAAAATTAGAGAAGACGAGGTACGTAAACCCATTTAATAAAACTCCTTCATTCAAGCATTCATCTAAAATAAATCCAATCACATTGGTCAATAATCCATAATCAATCCCTTTATTATTATACATATCGCCATATGCATACATAATAAATATTCATCTCATGAATTAAAACATTCCATATAATATATTATGAGTATCATTTAATGTGCAATTTTAAATTGCATGAAATCTAATTTCAAGATTAAAATAAACTCTTTATTTTAATTATAAAATTATTAAGAATATTATATATAATATATATATTATATATATATATATATATATAATATAGCCGTATATATATATAACTGTAACATGTTAATATATCTATATATATATAGTAACTTTTATATGTTAATATGTATATATATATAGCAAAGATCTTCTGAGTCACTTTTAAAACAATAAAGGAACCAAATCGCCTAAATCGCAAAACGGTTTTCGCGATTTCGCCTCTTTTTTCATAAAAAAATAACTTTATATAATAAAATTATGCCTAATAAATATTCTAATTACATACTCATACATATATGGAATCAAAATAATTAATAATTGCATAAAAGTTTGGCTCTGATGCCACTGTTGGGTTTGTAAGAAATCATGACACAATCAAATTACAAAATTTAGCGGAAGTATGATATCAGAATTAAAATTTTCTACAAAATCATTACCCGGATCATCTTTTATGCATATTATTAATTTAAAACGATAAATAAGAAGTTATGAAATTTATACCCTTGTAGAACGAGGCTTCCACAGGTACAAGTTTAACATTAGCCACCCAAGTGTTTGGCCTCTAGAGATAATCCACCAAGGAATTATTCAAGAAGGAGGGTGATTGGCTAAACCCTAGTTTTCTATCCTCTATAGAAAAGGAGTACTCTCCAACAATTAGAATTGCATCAACTGATATCTAACATAAGACTTCTCTTATATAGATATTAGTCAACCCTTCTAATCCTATTAGAAATAGGTTTTCATTTAGTTAACTAAACTCCTTTAATTAATAAGGCTTCCCAATCATATTGGAATTAATTAATTAAACTACTTTACTTAATTTACTCCTTATCTTATTAGGAATAAATGAGAGTACTAATATTAAATTAATTCCTAAACTCCTTTAGAAATTAAAATAATAATAATTGTAATAATATTAATAAGACTCCTCTAATTAATTATATTTAATATTTTTAAAATATTAAAATAATATTAAGCTATTTAATTTATTCTATCACCATAGATTAAATTAATTACACTTAATGCATTATTATGATTATGTCATTATCTTCTTAAATAATTATTCTTCCTTTTATGGTGTGACCCTTTAGGTTCTCCATAAAACCGAATGTGAATAAATCAATTAGAACAATTCTAATCTTATTTAAATAAATAAATTAAACTACTAATTTATTTAAATAAATAATATTTATTCTACAATAGGGATAAGCCTCCCTAGCGATCAACGACTTTCTAGATAATATAGACTTTAACAATAATAATAAAAGAACCTGTGAATAAATAGTTATCGTACAATTCAATCCTTCCACCATACAATGTCCCAATTAAATATAAGACATGGAATTACTGTCAAGTCTTATTTTATTTAATTATATGTATTTCGATTAGAAAATACACAACTCCAAATAATGCAAATTAGAAGCTCCTTTCTAATTTCATTCTGCCTTAGCCAAGGACTACTAGGTTGTCAATTAACGAATCACATAGGACATATCTCTTCTTTTACTAGAAGTGGTAGATTCTTTATTGACCATTCATTATCTCTATATGTAACTTATTACACTCAAGCATACTTTGATATACCCCAAGGGTCTTAAGAAATAAGTCAAAGTATAATTCATTACACACAAGATACTGTGATAGTCTCAAGTCCAAGGATCACTTGTACTACTATCACAATAAAAATTCCTATTGACAAGCAAGTAAAACTCCATTAAGTATTCCATAGCGAATCACGTTCAGTGAACTTATTCTCTAATAAGTACCTACATACTTGCTTTAGTGCCTCCACACAAATGATCATGAAATCAATCATCCTTATCCAATGACTAAGCAACATATGTACCAATCTATCCGGATTTACTATTCCCCATTTAGTAATCCCACGATTGGGAACTATTTTAGTTTTAAGCTTTCTAAGAATTTAGATCTCATTAGCATGATCAACATCATGATTCTAAAAGCATTATTTGAAACTATGGGTTATTTACATATTGAAAAAACAGCACCATAAAGATAATTAAATGTTTAATAAGTGAATACTTTTATTAATAATAAATAATATTGTCTCCAAAGTATATGCTTTATCATCATACATGATTGGCTTGTATGCATATTTCTTTCAAATGGTCCATAATCAATCTCATTTATTATCATACATATCATCATATACATTAATAAATGACTTTCATCTCATGAATAATAAACATTCATATATACATTGATATCGATTTAATGAAAAAAATTTAATTAGCATAAAATCTAATTATTGTTCAAAATAAACTCCTTTATTTAATCAACATGGAATCCTATTCCAAATTTAATATAAACAACTTTATTTTAATTTACAATTACTAGAAAAACATGGAATCCAATTTGAATTTAAAAAAATTTTATTTTAATTAGAAATCAAATAAATAAATAAATAAAATTTTATTTATTTCTTGTGTACCGGCGTTGCGGCTCCGTGAATAAACTGATTTCTGGAGCTGCGGCACCGGGTCACCCAATCAAACCCGGTCGGTACCGTGTTCTAAAATCGTGGTTCAGCGCTGCGACGCCAGTCTCCAGAATTGTGTTTTTCAGTTCGTAAATTGTGCAATTTTTCTCTAAAATATGATTCTTTGCCAATAAATATGCCCAATAAAATTGCTCAAAACACATATGAACATAATATTTAATCAAAATAATAATAACTCGTATAAAGGTTTGGCTCTGATTCCACTGTTAGGTTTGTAATATTCATGAACACAATCAAATTGCATTAAAATAGCGGAAGCATAGTAAATTAGATTTTTAAAATTTAAAAATCATATATCCGGATCTTCCTTTATGCATAATTATTAATTAAACGAAAGATATGCATATTAGATTCATACCTTTGTAGAAACTAGCTTCCTTAGGTACGAGTTCAATTCCAAATCATTTTTGCGTTCAACTTGAATCCATCGGGTTTGATTCCTTCCTTTGATCAACATTAGCCACCCAAGCGTTTGGCTTCTAGAGGTGATCCACTAAGAAAGAACAGTTATTCAAGAAAAAAAGGTGTTTGGCTTAACCCTAGTTTCTATCTCTATAGAAATTATGTACTCCTAACTCTTGAAATTTAGTGTGTAACTTGTGTAACATTATTCTGTAATAAAACTTTCTTATTTATAGATGTAGGTAACTCTCCTAACCAATTTAGGATTTGGGTTCATTTAATTAATTAAACTCTTTTAATTGATTGAGCATCCTAATCTTATTAGGATAATTAATTAAACTCTTTTAATTAATTAGCCTCCTAATCTTATTAGGAATATATGAAGTACTTTTATTAATTAATTCCCAAACTTTTTTAGGAATTACACTAATAATAATAATAGTAATAATATATAATAAGACTCTCTTATTAATTTATATTTAATATTCTAAATATTAAATAATAAATATTAAGCTATTTAATTTATTCAATTATCATAGATTAAATTAAATTACTTAACTTATTATTACGATTATGTCATTTGCTTCTTAAATAAATATTCTTTCTTTTATAGTGTGACCCTTTAGGTTCTCCATATTAAACCGGTTGTGAATAAATCAACTAGAACAGTTATAATCTTATTTAAATAAATAAATTAAACTATTTAATTCATTTAATAAATAATATTTATTATACAATAAGGGTAACTCCCTTAGCGATCAACGACTTTCCAATAATATAGATTTCAACATTAATCATAAAATAACCTTTGAGTTAATAGTTACCGTATAATTCATTCCTTCTACCATATAATGTCCCAATTAATTATAAGACATGGAATTACTATCCAGATTTATTTATTTATTTATATGTATTTCCATCCTTAAATGCACAACTCTATATAATGCAATTAGAAACTACTTTCTAATTTCATTCTGCCTTGACCAAGGACTATTGAGTTGTCATTAATCGATCACATAGGACATTTTCTTCCTTTACTAGAAGCGGTAGATTTTTTATTGATAATTCATTATCTCTAGGTATAAATTATTATACCTAAGCATACCCTTTGATGTACCTTAGGGGTCTTAAGAGACATGTCAAAGTATAACTCATCATACACCTGATATTATGATGATATCAAGTCTAATGATTATTTGTACTACTATCACTAAAGGAATTTTTATTGATAGGCAAGTAAAACTCCTATAAGTATTCCTTAGCAAGTCATGTTCAGTGTACTTATTTTTTCAATAAGCACCTACATACTTGCTTTAGTGTTTCCACACATATGATTATGAGATCGATTATTTTCTTCCAAAGGAGAAACAACGTATGTACCAATCTATCCGGATTCACTTAATCCCCCTTTTTTAGTAATCCAACGATTAAGAACTATTTTAGTTTTAAGCTATCTAGAATTTAGATCTCATTAGCATGATCATCATCATGATTCTAAAAGCATTGCTTAAAACTATGGGTTTATCACATTTAATATAATTGCATTATATAGATAATTAAAGCCTTTAATAAACAATTCTTTTATTAATAAATGAATAAGATTATTACAAAGTATATGCTCACCATATCAAATATGATTGGCTTGTGTGCCTACTACTTTCACCAAGGTCCATCAAAGTGGAGATGCGGAAACCAATGAGGAAGAATTTCTAGAAGATGCAGGCAGAAAGGACATAAATATAAAGTTTCTGGAAGAGATCCAGTTCTGATTTATGAGTAGCTTTGCCTTGCCGAAGGTGCTACTAAGGACTCCTGTGGGGCGGATTCGTTAGATGATCAACCATCCTCCCGGTCATTAACTGAAGAGTGTAATATTCCCAAGGAGAACCCCGGATCCAGTTCCGAGCCAGTCATGGTCATCCTCAGAAATAGCAATAACTCATGCAACACTTCTATCTCGGCTATCTGTAGACACTAAAAATTTTATTTTCCTGTTACTAACTATGCAGGAGGGTAAAAATGACTTTTTCACAATCCAGAGATAACCTTGGAGGACCCCGAAGCATCAAATCAATCCCCAGAGACAATCCTAGGATATCAAATCAACCCTCGAAGACGACCCTGAGGAAGAACAAGAATCGGTTGGATCAACCTCGGAGACAACCCCGAGAAACAGTCAAAAGCCCCAGCAATCTTGGAGATAACCCTTGGATGGATTAAAATGGTATTTTGGCCAACTTAACATTCAAATTAAGTCAAATACTGCCATGAAGGTTATGTAGAACCATAACGTCAATCCCGAGTGAATAGCAGCAGACGGCAGCTCAACGGACGGACTGCGAAGACTAAAGATCTGGTCATGGACATGTCTTCCTGGATTCAAAAAAGGTCAAATCACATGTCATTGTGTATTCTCAGAAAGGGCTTTTTGGAAAGGTATAGCACGCCTCCATCGGATTCTCGGATTAAAAGTTATGAAGGTTCAAGTAGACATCACATTGGTCGGAGTGCACGTACTTCGAGACGGACGAGACCCACGAGCCCGGGCCTACCTGGGTCAGCCGCAGGTAGACCCGTGACTTGCCACGGTTGACCCGTGGCTCCTTTGGTCTATAAATAGTTCCCTCAATTAACAAAAAAAGAAAAAGAAAAAAAGAAGAAAAAAGAGAAAATTTCGCCCATTTCAGCTCTCTGACCCTTTCAATAGTGTTCCAAATTTCAATATTGTTCTTTGTAAACACTTTTTACGTATATACTAACATATGAAGTTTAACTGGTGAAAACGGAGTTTTCAAGCTACAAAAGCAGTTTAAAGCCTTCCTCGCTGCACACTGTGAGATTTTTTCAAATATGAAACTTTTAACTTTAATATATATTATATATATAATGTATATATATATATATATATATATGAGTATACATATATATTATAATTCTTAATTTTGCCATTTTGCCTGGATTGTCAATCCGTGGCTTTTCTGGCTTTAATATATGTATATAAATGTGTATATATATTATATAAGTGTTATTTAGGCCTGAATTGTAAATCTGTGTGGCTTTTCTCATTTAATATATATATATATAATCTATTTATAAGTTTAATATCCTGGATTGTTATCTGTGGTATTTTCTGCTTAATATATATATATATATAGATATATATATCTTATATATAGATATATTTACATTAACTCATTATGCATGGATTATAAATCTGTGGCTTTTTACTGCTTTAATATATATATATATTTATACTAATTCGTTTGGCTTGGATTGCTAATCCGTGGTCTTTTCAGCTTTAATATATATAACATATATATATATATATATATATATATATGATCAATCATGCTTGGATTGTGAATCCGTGGCTTTTTCCTGCTTTATATATATATATATATATATATATATATATATATATATATATATATATATATAAATTCGTTATTTAATTTGATTAATATCAGTTTAGCTGTTCATTTGATGTAAATCTGTACTAATGTAGAGTTGGTGGACTAGATTTATCTAAATCTAGGCATATCTAACTTTTAACTAGTTCAAAAGTTGTAAAACTGGAACTGTTGAACTAGAATGACTAAGATTTATTTAAATCTAGTTTTCTTTCTAGTTTTAAAATATTAAGCAACTACGCGACTCTAGATCTGTATCTAGAGGGAACGAGAAGCTTGGCTACGCGCATGCAAAGATTTAACTGATGAATCCTTTGTTTTGCGACGTCTAGATTTTAATTGCATTCTAGTTTCCATATAGCTGTCGTGCAAACTTTTAAATGATATTTTGTGAGCTAGGAATCACGGGATCTACGATTTAATGGCATGGATCTAGATCCGATTCCCATGATGGAAAATTTTGAAATGTGTACATAGCGTGCAGGCCTTTTGTAAATGTAAATAAGAGGGACCTTAAAACGGTTATCCGGATTTAATGTCTAAACATAGTAAAAGCGTTGGTTTATGGTTTTTGGGTCACTTCGATGGCTTTCATGCCAAAGGAGCCCCGACACCTATGTATATATTATTTTATCGAAGATGCTTCGCATCTCGAGAATAAAATTCAAAACAAGCCGAATATGGAATAAATTGAAAGTAGCAAAAGGCTTCAATTCTTATGCGTAACGAAAGGGCTTGAAATCTCTTTTCAAAACTCACTTTCATATCTTGTCTAAAAATGGACTTTCAAATAATCAAACCCTTCGTATATAGGTCCAACTAAGCACATCACTACTTTCAAATAATGCACTTAGGCCCAATTAACTGCAACACACACACACACACACACACATAATGATTAAGGAATTTAAAAGATGCGGTAACCGTGTTTCACAGAAGTCGGGGGGTGCCTAACACCTTCCTTCCGCTTAATCAAGCCCCAAACTCTATGAATCTCGGTTCCTAGACCAATTAAATAGAGTCCAGTAATAGGGCCATATAGCAAAATCTTTCAAAATTCGGTTGAGTTGGTACAACCATTTAACTCATACCAACTGGTGACTTTGTCTAATTCAGACTAATAAAATCAATCTTTTTAAATCGTCGACATTATATGTCGGTCTTTTCCTAAAAATTCGCCCTTCAGATCAAACAAATCCAAATAGAAAACATAAAGGGTAGAAATACATAGGAAAAGGAATCAAGATTTTTCTTGACGTTAACACTATCTCCGAAGATCTGACTACCAACAATTGGACGATCACCCTCAAATCGTTCGAAAAGGGTAAAAACAGGAAAATGATCTGTTAGCAGGGAGCTTAGCCTTTTCATTTTAGTCTGCTTTATTTTATATTTGCAACTTTCTTTTGCCTTTTGTCATATTAACTGTTGAATCCTTTTGTAGCTTGACAATAATTTTATATATATTAAGTAATCAAGTTTTATTCTCAGGTTCCCAATTTGAGTATTTCTAGCTCTGTCCGTGACTTGTCAAATTCGAATAGTGACTATAATTTTGATATTGAATTGGACTTTGACTAGATGGGACTTGAGCAAGAAGAGGTGGACGATGAAGAGGTGCCCAAGGAAATTAAAGGATGGGTCGAAGATAAACCCAAATCCAACCTTGAGCAAACCAACACCATAAACATTGGAACCTCTAACCATCCTAAAGAGCTACAGATCGGAACCAACCTCCCCATTAGCCAAGAAAAAGAACTAATCAACCTCCTAACCTAGTTTAAGGATGTTTTTGCTTGGTCTCATGAAGACATAATCAGCTTATCCACAGACATAGTCGTCGGTTACCAATTAATAAGGATTTAAACCAGGTTAAGCAGAAGTTAAGGCGGTTAAAACCATAATGGAGCATGAAGGTCAAAGAAAAAATCATCAAGTAATTTAAAGCAGGCATCATGATGGTATCGACCTACCCTGAGTGGTTATCCAATGTGGTCCCATTTCCGAAGTATGGAGGAAAGTTGCGAGTTTGTGTAGATTATCGAGATCTCAACAAAGCCAACCTTAAAGATAATTTCCCAGTGTCGTTCATCCATGTGTTGATAGACAATACAAACACAGTACGAGATGTACTTCTTTGCCGATTGCTTTACTGGATACCACCAGATTATGGTTGCTGAAGAAATAGGAAAAAGACCGCCTTCATCACCCCCTGTGGCACTTTCTGCTATAAAAGATTGGCCTTCGGCTTCACCAATGTCGGTGCTACATATCAAAGGGCTATGATGACCTTATCCACGATATGATGCATAAGAAGATCGAAGTATATGTGGATGATATCATCGTAAAGTCCAAAGAGGCGAATGACCATTGTACCCATCTCCGAAAGCTGTTTGAGATCCTCCGCAAATATAACTTGAAGCTGAACCCTAGCAAAGTGTGCTTTTGCATAAAGTCCGATAAACTTCTAGGATTCCTTGTGACCAATCGAGGCATCAAATTGGACCCAACTAAGATAAAAGTCATCACTGGGATGCCCGAGTTGAGAACTGAGGAGGAAATCCAAGGTTTCCTAGGGAGAATAAACTTTATCAGCCGATTCATTCTCGCAGTTAACAGACACCTGTGAATCCCATTTTCAAGTTATTGAGAAAGAACTCCTTTGGAAATGGAATGAAGACTGTCAAAAGGCCTTTCGCATTATCCAGAAGCGGTTGATTGAAGCACCTATATTAGTACCCCAAGGGAGGGAATCCCGTTGTTCATATACATATCAGTTAACTCCAATGCCATAGGCTGCTTTTTGGGCAGAAAGACGCTATGGGCAAGGAAAGGGCTATTTATTATCTCAGCAAGCGATTCAGAAGTGGAGAGCAAAGTACACACTGATAGAAAGGACCTGATGCACATTGGCATGGGCCGTCATAAGGTTACAACATTACCTGAACGGTCCATACAACATATCTTATATCCCGTATGGATCCTTTGAAGAATATTTTAGCAAACCGATGTTGAACTGCCGATTATCAAGTGGCAGCTAATCTTTCAACAGTTCGACATCGTCTATATGGCCCAAAAGTCCATTAAAGGACAGGGGATCATGGACCATGTATGGGAAGCACCGACAGGAGGTTATGAGCCTCTTGAACATACTTCCCTGACGATGAGGTGATGGCGATTCAACAAGCCAATAAAGAAGATATGGGTCAATTTTGAAAATTGTACTACGACAGCGCTGCCAACGCGGAAGGCGTCGTGGCAGGGGCAGTTCTCGTCTTTATCACTGGGGAGTAGTACCCCACGACGACCAAGTTGCAATTCAATAACTTCAATAATACGACGAAATATGAAGGTTGACTTGTGGGGTTAAGATTGACTCAATCCATGGGCATCAGACGGTTGGCAGTATTCGGAGACTCGGAGCTAGTTATCAAATAATCCACTGGCGCCAACACTACCAAAGAGTACACCTATTTCCATACCACCGCCACGTTATCAAGATGTTAGCAGAATTTGAAGACATTACCTTTATGCATATTCCTCATAATAGAAATGACTTTGCCGATGCATTGGCTACACTAGCCTTGTTGGTGAACCTATCAGCAAGGAAAGGTATGCCTATTATCACCTTCACGGCGTAAAAT
The DNA here is from genome assembly GCA_020205555.1 of Panax stipuleanatus. Classification (NCBI taxonomy): domain Eukaryota; kingdom Viridiplantae; phylum Streptophyta; class Magnoliopsida; order Apiales; family Araliaceae; genus Panax; species Panax stipuleanatus. The sequence goes on from JAINUT010002772.1 coordinate 16,717, forward strand.
GCACCATCTTATGGAAACAACGTAAGAGAGTTATTAGATGAAATAGCTCCTATGGATCAACCTTGGTACCAAAACATCGAGTATTTGAGAGACAGATCCACCCCCGAGGGAATTTGTCAGGCAGCAAAGAAGCGAATACAGAAGATGGCAATGAATTTCTATTTAATTAGGGATGCTCTCTATAAAAGAGACCTGGGCATAGGTCTTCTAAGGTGTCTAGACAAAGATCAGGCCCAAAGACTTATGAATAAAGTGTATGGTGGAGTGTATGGAGCACATATGAGTGGACCCCTACTTGCCAAGAAGATATTAAGGACATGACGCTACTAGATATCCCTCAAAGTTGATTGTGACGATCACGTCAAGCGCTATTATCAATGTTAGATCCATGCCAACATTATTCATGCACCGTCGAACTCACTACATTGTATGACATCACCATGGCCATTTTCCATTTGAGGAATGGACGTGATTGAACCCATTGAGCCCAAAGCCAGTAAACAGTCATAGATTTATCTTCACCATGATTAATTACTTTACCAAGTGGGTAGAAGCAGCTTCTTTCCCTAAAGTTACCAAGGAGGTCATCATTGGTTTCATCAGGAACAATGTCATCTGTCGATATGGACAACCTGAGGTTTTAGTATCAGACAATGGAAAGAATTTGAATAACGAGATGATGAGGGAATTATGCAGCAAGTTCAATATCAAGCACCTTAACTCAGTTAACTATCGCCCAAATATGAATGGCGCGATGGAAGCCGCCAACAAGAATATCAAGATGATCATGATGAAGATGTCGATAAACCAACGCGAATGGCCTGAGTTGTTACCTTTAACCCTGCTCACCTACCAAAAATTGACTCTAACCTCTACCGGAGCCACTCCGTATTCACTGGTATATAGCATGGAGGTCGTGTTTCCCATAGAGGTGGAAATGGAATCACTGAGGGTAATACTGGATGCTTAGATAGAAGAGGGTCAATGGATACAAGATCGATACGATCAGCTATCCCTTATAGATGAAAAGAGAGCCGCAGCTATCTTTCACGGTCAGCTATACCAACAACGAATAGTCCAGTCCTATAACAAAAAGGTACGACCCCGAGAGTTCAAATAGCATGATTTGGTAATGAAGAAGATCATCAAGGGCCAAGATGCAGCCAGAGGAAAATTTTCCCCGAATTTGGAAGGACCCTTTATTGTCAAAGCAACCTTATCGGGGGGAGCCCTAAGGTTGGAAGAGTTGGACGGTGAAGAATTCTCGCAGCTGATAAATTCTGACTCTATGAAACGGTATTATGTTTGAGACCCCTTTTCACCAACCTTATCTTGATAATATATATATATATATATATATCATATCAACTTTCAGGCCAATCCTGTGTTGGGTTTGTACGAAATCGTGACGCAATCAAATTGCAAAATAAGCGGAAGCATGGTATATCAGAGCTTAAAAAATTTCTACAAAACCATTACCCGGATCATCCTTTATGCAAATTATTAATTTAAAACAATAAATAAAAAGTTATAGAATCATACCCTTGTAGAACAAAGCTTTCACAGGTATAAATTCAACTCCTTGTTCGTCGCGATCTCCTTGAATATCCGGGGTAGATTCATTCCTTTGATCAACATTAACCACCCAAGTGTTTGGCCTCTAGAGGTGATCCACCAAAGAAAAGGAATTATTCAAGAAGGAGGGTAGTTGGCTAAACCCTAGTTTTCTATCCTCTATAGAAAATGAGTACTCTCCAATAATTAGAATTGCATCCACTGATATCTATTATAAGACTCTTTTCATATAGATATTGGTCAACCCTTCTAATCCTATTAGACATGGGGTTTCATTTAATTAATTAAACTCCTTTAATTAATTTAGGTTTCCCACCACATTGTGATTAATTAATTAAATTCATTTAATTAATGTGCCTCCTAATCTTATTAGGAATAAATCAGAGTACTAATATTAAATTAATTCCTAAACTCCTTTAGAAATTAAAATAATAATAATTATAATATTATTAATAAGATTCCTCTTATTAATTTATATTTAATATTTCAAAAATATTAAATAATAAACATTAAGCTATTTAATTTATTCTATCACCATAGATTAAATTAATTACATTTAATGCATTATTACGATTATGTCATTACCTTATTAAATAATTATTCTTCCTTTTATGGCATGACCCTTTAGGTTCTCCATATTAAAACCGGTTGTGAATAAATTAATTAGAACAATTCTAATTTTATTTAAATAATAAATTAAACTAATAATCTATTTAAATAAATAATATTTATTCTACGACAGGGATACGCCTCCCTAGAGATCAACTACTTTCCAGATAATATAGATTTCAATATTAATCATAAAAGAACCTGTGAGTAAATAGTTACTGTACAATTCAATCTTTCCACCATACAATGTCCCAATTACATATAAGACATGGAGTTACTGTCAAGTCTTATTTTAATTAATTATATGTATTTTGATTAGAAAATGCACAGATCCAAATAATACAAATTAGAAACTCATTTCTAATTTCATTATGCCTTGGCCAATGACTATTGGGTTGTCATATAACGAATCACATAGGATATATCTCTTCTTTTACTATAAGTGGTAGATTCTTTATTAATAATTTATTATCCCCATATGTAACTTATTATACCCAAGCATACCCTTTGATATACCCTAAAGGTCTTAAGGAATAAGTCAAAGTATATTTTATTACACACAAGATACTATGATGATCTCAAGTCTAAGGATCACTTGTGCTACTATCATTGTGACCCCCCCCCCCCCCCCCCGAATCCAGGTCCTCTGACCCCGGTCCGGTCGTCACAAAATAATACTAAACATCCACCTCTAAACAACATACGATAACTAAAGTGCGGAATATAATAAACGTATGTCGTTCATTCAAAAGGTTTTACTAGTCCCAAGATTCGATAACCTTAAAACAGTCATACAAACATACCTTATAATAGTCATTAGGGTTCATATTACATTACGGTATTTTAATTAAACATAAAGATAAAGTCTGCTCCTTGCAAACTAATCCTACATCTTCCCTTTACCCTTGTCCTTCCCTGAAGTCTCTGGCTTAACTGCAATATAAGTCATGATATAGCAAGAATGAGCAACAAGTTTGCTCAGCAAGTTGATATACAACAATAAAGGATATATCATGTTGAATAGAAAATATCTGACAATGAATTCAATAATATGAATATCAGAAGCAAGAATAATGATTGCTTTTAGAATAACTGATAGTCAAGTGGACTTCGAACTATAAAATCCAACAAAATCAATAGCTGATTGACCCTTTAGTTACTGGCTACAGAATAGTACTTGAGGGGATCAGCCTCGCGTGCGCCATGTATATGCATAACATTCAACTCTGCTATTTGTATCTTATATTAGATACCTGGGGTACTCCCCTATATATAAGGGGTGTTTTTTTCAGTCTAAGAATCCATACCATCAATTGGTCTGGATAGATTCTATAAAATTTCATACAATTGTCTAACCGAACAAGGGTTCAGACTCTATCTGATGCAGTTCAAGAATTATAGAACTTTTAAATAAGGTACAAGTCCAAGACTGTACGAACTCAAGTGCACCAAGTGCGAATATCAACAATATCGATGTGGAATAATTGTAAAGTAATTAAACCACCTAATAGCATGCTTAGAAATAAAGTTCAAGCTTTAAATAATTAACCGTCAATATGATAATAACCTGCTCAATACAATATGAGAAGGATAGGAACTTGCACAATAAAGAGTGTAAGGGAACTTGCATTCAAATAAAGTGAAGTTAAGAAACTCGCTTACACGATTCATTGAATAAGGTAGTGCAAGAATTTAGAATACTTGCAACACAATAAAAGTAGGGTTCAGATACTTGCCTGTTTGCTCAGCTACAAATAAATTCTAGCTTTAATTAAACTCGTTGAAACAACCTATCATTAATAAGTCGGTCTTTCAATTAGTATGTGTAAACTAATATGAGTCTACATTTAACAAAAATCTACTTATCATATAATTCTAGCACATAGTTCACGTAAGTCAATATACTCATGTCTTAGATTTAATAATTTTAGATTATCTAATTACTATGCATCAATATAGGCTTGAACACATAGCACTTCAAGTTATAAATCAACACACATGCTTATAAGTTTTATAAACTCGAGTTCGACACTAGCATGCTTATCCTAATCCAATTCAAAGTCATGTGTTTTCATGCCGGTAATTCGCATACTTTAAACAATACAAGTTCAGGCTTCAAAGTTGATTAGTAAAGTCATGTTATCACATAACAAGGTTAAACAATGTTTAAGTAGTCATGTTTGTGCGTATACTACTCATATATACATGTTAGTCACATAGTTCATGCCCTAGAAATTTATTTCTTGAATACGTTTGTATAGGTGATATCCATGTTTCATCACATGATGCTCATGTCAACACGTCTAGAGGCATAATGAATCCTAATATACATGCTTGCGCGATCATAACGTAATTCACATGGTAATCGATGCTATTAGCTTTCATACTCTAAGTTTTCATTGAAAAGTACACTAAGTCAACTTAGTATATACAAAGCATCTCGACATATAGTTTATATGCATTTGAAACACATATCAATGCCATATAAACATATTCAAATGGTCAGAATCTACAAGATAAAAGTCTTGGTAAAGTATGTTTTCAAAAGTCTTAAGTTTCTCATTTCGAAATTGTCCGAATCTTGCAATCACGTATACTAGTGTGCGAACACACTTTAAACGTTCATTTCATGTCAACATAGTCTATATGGTTATGTTCATGAAATCAGAATGTTTATATGCTACTTATATGACAAAGTTCACATTTGGAACTACAAGTTTCATTTCAAAATCATAAGGTTTTTTTCATCAATCGTGCGTACTAACGTCGTTATATATGCTCACACTACATGAATATACTTATATGTGTGTGCTAAATCAGTTCACATGCTTGCCAAATAAGGTACTATAGGTTAGTACATAACAGCAGCTTAACAGAAGTAGAAAATTAATTCTAGGACCCTACGCAGCTGCGCAGGTACCATGTATAAACCCGGCGCAGCTGCGTCGATGCCTGGCTTAACCAGAAACTTCAAGCAGTTCGGCAGAACTGGAAACCCATCTCACAATTTCATACAAAAATCATTTCAAATATATTACAATACATTTCTATCAGGCTTATAACACATAACAACCATTTCTCCAATCAATTAACATCCAATTCAATTGAAATCAAGAATCAAATAATTAGAAATTCACATAAATTGAAGAATAATAAGTGATATACCTCTGTAATTTGCTTTGCTAATACTCTGTTATTCAATTCTCAGACTCTCACTATAATGTATACTCACACTAGCCTTATTTGATGGAATTCTCAGCAATTGAAAAGAGAAGGAGAAGAGCTCTTTATATAGATAATTTAGTAACCAGTCAAAGCAATTCTCTTTCAAATTAAATCAAAGGATTGCAAGATTGTATAATGGATTACAAGAAGTTGGTGAGGAGTAGTTGAATTACACTATTATGCCCACTCCCCTTGCAATGATCCCTTCTATGTTGCTGAGTTTGAGAAAGTAGGAGTAGGCTAGCTTCATGAGTGTTTCACGTGAAAAGAAGTTGGGCTCTTATTATGGGACAACCAAATACTCAGCAACTAGTAACTAGTAAGTGTAGTATATATAATTACTTAAGTTATATAATACATGTACACTTTTCATTTCATGTATACTTAGGTTATACATTTAATTAGTGTCATAATGTCATTTCAAATGAGTAACTAATAATACAATGTATCAATAGGTACCTATACACCAATCTTATAATCCATGTACATTTTCCTTAATGCCAACTATAAGGTAATTGGGTATTGTTATTACTCCTTATCATGACAGTCATTATTACTATAATAACATCTTATAGAAATTAATATTAATTAACAATTGCACTTATTATATGTCAATAGGGTATTAATGTTTGCATGTTGTCACATACCCTTATGTACACATTCAATATAGTAACCTTACTACATAAGATATATATAGTCACCTTGCACCTTATTCAATATACAAGGGTAACTACCTTATACCAAAGGTTTGATTATTACATGTTTGTATAAAACAATTAACCAAGTAAATATAATTACATATTATATTCATTACTTCTTTGCTCATTAATATATTATTCCCAACAATAATACTTTCATACGTTATCGTTTAATTACTCAATATTGAAATTAATCACTATAATCAATTCATGCCACTATATTCAAATAAGTTGAATATTTAATTATTAATAATCTCATCAATTCTCTACTATTAAATCCTTAAGGTCAGTCCACTAATTTAAATAACTCATTAGTGACTTCCTTTAATCATTTCACAAATTCTCACCACCACATAAGGTTTAAATAAACTCACAAACTAACTCGTTAAAATTAAATCACATATTTAATAAATAAGGAGTTTAAAATTCATGGTCGTTACATCCCTCCCCTCTTATAAAAATTCCGTCCTTGAAATTGTAAAAATAAGGTTACTCTAATAAAAACGGATAATTGGCACTCATTTTCTCTTCTAGCTCCCATGTAGCTTCTTCAACTGCGTGATTTCTCCAAAGAATCTTAACGGAATGAATGATCTTATTCCTCAGCTTCTGTTCCTTCCTATCTAGTATCTGGATAGGAACTTCTTCGTATGATAAGTCTTTCTCGACTTGGATTGGTTCATAGGAGATAACGTGCTTGTAGTCTGGTTTATACAGTCGCAATACTGACACATGAAACACGTTGTGAATGTGCTCAAGTTCAGGAGGTAACGCCACCTCGTACGCCACTTCACCTACTCGCCTCAGAATCTCAAACGGTCCTATGAACCTAGGGCTCAACTTGCCTTTCTTCCCAAAATGAATCTTCCCCTTCCTGGGAGATACTTTCAGAAAAGCATAGCTTCCTAATTCAAATTCTTTCTTCTTGCGATGCAAATCCGTATACTTCTTCTGGCGATCTTGAGCTGCTACCAGTCGGGCTCTTATCACCTTGATAATCTCTACAGTTTGCTGTACTAATTCTGGTCCCAACAGTTTACGTTCACCAACTTCGTCCCAACACAACGGTGTTCGACACTTTCTCCCATACAGCACTTCGTACGGTGGCATTCCAATACTAGCGTGATAATTATTGTTGTACGCAAACTCTACTAATGGAAGGTGATCCTCCCAACTACCCTTGAAGTCCATTACACAAGCTCGGAGCATGTCTTTAAGTGTTTGAATCATTCTTTCGCTTTGCCCATCGGTCTGTGGATGATACGCGGTACTCATTAACAGTTGTGTCCCCAATCTCTCTTGAAGACTCTTCCAGAAATTTGACGTGAATCGCAGATCTCTATCAGATACAATAGATATCGGCACCCCATGTCTCGAGATAATTTTCTTGACATATAATCTGGCTAGCTGGTCCAAACTATACTTAATCTTAATCGACAAAAAGTGAGCTGACTTTGTAAGACGATCTATAATTACCCATATGGCGTCGTACCCTTTCTGCGTTGCCGGAAGTCCCACCACAAAATCCATCGTGATGTGCTCCCATTTTCATTCTAGAATCTCTAACGGTTGTAATAATTTGCTTGGTCGTTGGTGCTCTGCCTTGACTCTCTGACAAGTTAAACACCTACTTACGCATTCTGCAACCTCCCTCTTTATGTTTGGCCACCAAAAGTGATGATGCAAGTCTTGGTACATCTTCGTTCTTCCTGGGTGTATCGAGTATCTCGTACTGTGTGCTTCTTACAAAATCTCTTCTCTCAGTTCCGGTACTAACAGTACCCAAATTCGTCCTTCAAACCTTAGTAGTCCAGTGCTATCAATCTTGAATTTCAAATCCTCACCTTCGACAATCCGCTTCTTGATAATATCACAATCTTCGTCCTTCTCTTGTGCCTCCTTAACCTTATCTAATAAAAGTGGGCTCGCTGTCACTATAAATAATTTCTCATTAGTCTCCGTCGGATAATTAACCTCTAGTCGTTCGAAATCTTTCACTAACTCTTCTTGAATGGTTAACTTCGATAACTTCTCTCCTCCTTTTCTGCTCAAGGCATCTACCACTACATTTGCTTTGCCTGGATGGTATAGAATCTCACAATCATAATCTTTGATCAATTCTAGCCATCGGCGATGCCTCATGTTTAATTCTTTCTGCGTGAAGATATACTTCAGACTCTTGTGGTCCGTATATATCTCACACTTCTCACCATACAAATAATGTCTCCAAATCTTCAAGGCAAAAACTACTGCTGCTAATTCCAGGTCATGAGTCGGATAACCCTTTTCATAATCTTTTAGCTGATGTGAAGCGTACGTAATGACCCTACCGTGTTTCATTAGTACACAGCCAAGACCCTTGTGTGACGCATCACTATACACTACAAACCCTCCCGTGTTATCTGGTAAAGCTAACACAGGTGCTTGACTAAGCCTCTTCTTCAATTCTAGGAAACTCTCTTCACACTTCTCCGTCCAAACGAACTTAACTGTCTTTCTAGTAAGATTGGTCAACGGCGATGCTAATTTCAAAAAATCCTGGATGAATCTTTGATAGTATCCCGCTAATCCTAAGAAACTCCTGATTTCTGTCAGCGTCTTCGGCTGTTCCCAATTGATAACCGCTTCTACCTTTTCTGGATCCACCGAAACACCATTCTTGTCGATAACGTACCCCAAAAACTACACTCTCTGCAACCAAAACTCACACTTAGAGAATTTTGCATACAGCTTCTCTCTCCTTAATGTCTCCAACACTATTCAAAGATGCTCGGCGTGTTCTTCCTCCGTCTCTGAATACACCAGAATGTCATCGATGAATACGACAATGAACTTATCCAAATACTATTTGAACACTCTGTTCATCAAGTCCATAAATGCTGTCTGGCGCGTTTGTCAATCCGAATGACATTACCAGAAACTCAAAGTGTCCATACCGAGTTCTGAATGCCGTCTTTGGAATATCCTCCGGCCTCACCTTCAGTTGATGATAACCGGTCCTCAAGTCAATCTTTGAAAAGTACTTCTCCCCCTTCAACTGATCAAACATATCGTCGATCCTAGGCAATGGGTACTTGTTCTTAATGGTGACCTTGTTCAACTCTCGGTAGTCGATATAAAGTCTGAGCGATCCATCTTTCTGAAAGTAGTATGCATACAAGCCAATCATGTATGATGATAAAGCATATACTTTGGAGGCAATCTTATTTATTTATTAATAAAAATATTCATTTATTAAAGGCATTTAATTATCTACATGGTGCTGTTTTTATAATATGTAAATAATCCATAGTTTTAAGCAATGCTTTTAGAATCATGATGATGATCATGCCAATGAGATCTAAATTCTTAGAAAGCTCTAAAACTAAAATAGTTCCTAATCATGGGATTACTAAAAAGGGGATTAGTAAATCCGGATAGATTAGTATATATGTTGCTTGCTCATTAGATGAGGATGATTGATCTCATAATCATTTGTGTGGAGACACTAAAGCAAGTATGTAGGTGCTTATTGGAGAATAAGTTCACTGAACGTGACTCGCTATGGAATACCTAATGGAGTTTTACTCGCCTGTCAATAGGAATTCATAATGTGATAGTAGTACAAGTGACCTTGGACTTGAGATCATCATAGTATCTTGTATGTAATGAATTATACTTTGACTTATTCCTTAAAGCCCTTTAGGGTATACAAAAGGGTATGCTTGGGTATAATGAGTTACATATGGAGACAATGAATGATCAATAAAGAATCTACCACCTCTAGTAAAGGAGGAGATATGTCCTATGTGATTCGTTAAATGACAACCCAGGAATCCTTGGCCAAGGTAAAATGAAATTAGAAAGGAGTTTCTAATTTACATTATTTGGAGTTGTGCATTTTCTAATCGAAATACATATAATTAAATAAAATAAGACTTGACAGTAAATTCATGTCTTATATTTAATTGGGACATTGTATGGTGGAAGGATTGAATTGTATGGTAACTATTTACTCACAGGTTCTTTTATGATTAATGTTGAAATCTATATTATCTGGAAAGTCGTTGATCGCTAGGGAGGCTTATCCCTATTGTAGAATAAATATTATTTATTTAAATAGATTATTAGTTTAATTTATTTATTTAAATAAGATTAGAATTGTTCTAATTGATTTATTCACAACCGGTTTAATATGGAGAACCTAAAGGGTCACACCATAAAAGGAAGAATAATTATTTAAGAAGGTAATGGCATAATCGTAATAATGCATTAAGTGAAATTAATTTAATCTATGGTGATAGAATAAATTAAATAGCTTAATATTTATTATTTAATATTTTGGAAATATTAAATATAAATTAATAAGAGGAGTCTTATTAATATTATTATAATTATTATTATTTTAATTTCTAAAGGAATTTAGTAATTAATTTAATATTAGTACTCTCATTTATTCCTAATAAGATTAGGAGACAAATTAATTAAATGAATTTAATTAATTATTTCCCATGTGGTGGAAAGCCTAAATTAATTAAAGGAGTTTAATTAATTAAAAGAAATCTCCATGTCTAATAGGATTAGAAGGGTTGACCAATATTTATATAAGAGGATTCTTATAATAGATATTACTTGATGCAATTCCAATTGTTGGAGAGTACTCCTTTTCTATAGAGGATAGAAAACTAAGCCAACCACCCTCCTTCTTGATAATTCATCTTCCTTGGTGGATCACCTCTAGAGGCCAAACACTTGGGTGGCTAACGTTGATCAAAGGAAGGAATCTAATCCGGAAATTCAAGGAGATCACGAAGAACAAGGAGTTGAACTAGTACCTGTGGAAACTTCGTTCTACAAGGGTATGATTTCATAACTTCTTATTTATCGTTTTAAATTAATAATTTGCAGAAAGGATGATCCGGGTAATGGTTTTGTAGAATTTTTTTTAAACTCTGATATACCATGCTTCCGCTAATTTTTGCAATTTGATTGCGTCACGATTTCGTACAATCCCAACAGTGGTATCAGAGCCAAACTTTTATGCAATTATTAATTTATTTTTGATTTCATATACATATGGGTATATATTTAAAATAATTTATTGGGCATAATTTTATTGTATAAAATTATTTTTTTTTAAGAAAAAAAAATGACGTTTTTTTTTTGGGACGAATCATATTTTTTTTTTGGGTGCTAATCTTGAATTCTGCAAAGAAAATGTGTTGTCTCTTTCTTACTCCAAAAAGAATGTGACCCATCAGGAAAGAACTCTTTTAATAAAAGAAGGTGACTTTTTTTAAAAAAAAATATGATATATTTATATATTATATTCTAAATAATTTTATAATTAAAATAAAGAGTTTATTTTAATCTTGAAATTGGATTTCATGCAATTTAAAATTGCCCATTAAATGATACTCATATATATATGGAATGTTTTAATTCATGAGATGAATATTTATTTATTGATATATATGGTGATATGTATGATAATAAATGGGGATTGATTATGGACTATTTGACCAATGTGATTGGATTTTATTTTAGTTGAATGCTTGAATGAATGGGTTTTATTAAATGGGGTCTGTGTACCTCGTCTTCTCTAAAAAAAATTTTCGTGATGTAAAATTCTATCTCCCTCCTATGTACTTCCCCTTGACTGCTGATCAAGGTTTCTATTTAAATTAAATAGTTTAATGTAATAGAAATAGTTAGAATTATCTTGAAAAAATTGGAAACCAAGGAGCAAGGAGCGCGTGAAGACCCGTTTGTATGGAGCCCGGGTTTAAATGTAATAGTTATATTTAAATTTAAATTCTTGCACTCCTAGGTTTGACCTTTTAGTTTACTTGGTGGCTCTAGTGAACCAAACTAGAATAAAAGTCCATAATCAATCTGGGTAGAATATAGTATTCTATATTGCATGCTAAATATTATATATATTATATTTTATGCAAACATGCTTCGCATGTTTAATAAAATGACGCGTATTTTATATATATATATGTGCATGCACGCTAAACAAGATGAGACAAATAATAACAAATCCCTCAAAGAAATAATATTAAGTCCAAAGCGTTCAAATGATATTTGGAATATCGAACGTCGCCTTCTAGCATGATAAATTAATAGAGTATTAAATATTTAATATGAGCTTGTTGTGCTATCCACAAGGCGAGTATTGCATATTTAAGATGTTAATTAATCACATTTGATGCTTATCAAGAAAATTAAACGATCTAGTCTTGTTGTGCTATCCACAAGGACGAACATTTTTCTTTTTTGAATTTATAGAAGTGCTAGGCTGGACTTAACTTAAATCGTTTTAGTTCGGATGTGCACACACTTGACCATTATGATTTAAGAGGCAAAATAAAAGGAGTTATATAGTGATGTAATTGACAAGAGTTGTCTACCTATTTATTTGTATATCGCTTGTTGTGCTATCCACAAGGTTATATACATTTGAAATGGGATCCTTATTCTCACTAGCAAATCTTTAATTAGATGTTGCCAAACTATATAAGTGAGGGTAATATAGTTTGATAAAAATAGTGGGAGATACCAATTTAAAATAAAGACCTAAATTTATTTTGGTATACAAAATTAATAAAATGAATGTTTGCTAAAATGTTATTTTTCGCATGCAAAATTTTAAAAATGTCAAAATCACTAATTTCACTGCGAAGCATACTTGATGCTAATAAGCTTACCGGGCCGAATTATACGGACTGGCTAAGAAATCTGAGAATAGTTCTCACTGCTGAAAAGATTTCTTATGTCCTAAACTCACCTGTCCCTGGAAATGTTCCAGAAACAGCCTCTGAGGAAGAGATTGCCTACCATTGTAAAGTGGCAAGATGATGCATCTGTGGCTCAATGCATCATGCTCGCATCCATGAATAACGAGCTTCAGGCGTCAGCACGAAAACATGGATGCTCCTACTATGTTGATTCACCTCAAGGAGTTGTATGGTGAACAAAGTAGGACTGCTAGATATGAGATATCTAAGGAGTTCTTCCGATCTCGGATGACCAAGGGCAAAGTGAACATAAAGGAACAAAAGAAATCTGATCCAGCTAGCAAAGGAATGTGCTTCCATTGCAACGAGCCGGGTCATTGGAAGAGGAACTACAAGAAGTTTCTGGCAAAGAAGAAGCTTGGAGAAGCTTCGACTTCCAATCAAGGTTTGTTCATGATTGAAATTAATTTTTCAGAAAGTCAAAATTCTACTTGGGTATTGGATACCGGCTGTGGTTCTCACATATGTAATAATGTGAAGGGACTGGTCAGAAGTAGAAAGCTGAACAATGATGAGGTGATCCTACGAGTGGGGAATGGAGCAAAGGTTGTTGCATTAGCTGTAGGAACTTATTATTTAGCAATGCCTTCGGGCAAGTCCATTTATCTTAATAATTGTTATTATGTTCCGAATATTATTAAAAATATTATTTCAATTTCTGTATTGGATATGGAAGGATTTAACGTTGTTATAAAGAACAATAGTTGTTCTATTTATAAAGACGATATTTTATATGGTGTTGGAAATTTGCGAAATGGACTTTATACACTTGACTTACAAGAAAATATTTTTCAAATTGAACAAACTAAGAAAAGGAAAAGAGATGATATTAATTATACCTACATGTGGCACTGTAGACTCGGTCATATCAATGAAACAAGATTATCCAAGTTGCATAAAGATGGGCTCTTTGAGTTATCTGATTATGAATCATATCCAACTTGTGAATCTTGTCTCATGGGTAAAATGACTAAATCTCCTTTTAGTGGAAAAGGAGAAAGAGTTACAGAGTTGTTGGCATTGATTCACACAGACGTTTGTGGACCTATACAACAAGTGCACGGGGTGGGTATTCTTATTTTATTACTTTCACTGATGATCACTCAAGATTTGGATATGTGTATTTAATGAAATATAAGTCAGAATCATTTGAAAAGTTCAAAGAGTTCAGAAGTGAAGTAGAGAAACAAACGGGCAAGAGTATAAAGATACTTCGATCAGATTGAGGTGGAGAATACTTAAGCGGTGAGTTTCTCAATTATCTTAAAGAAAATGGTATAATCTCACAATGGACTCCTCTAGGTACACCACAGTTAAATGGAGTATCTGAAAGGAGAAATCGAACACTGTTGGACATGGTTCGATCTATGATGAGTTTTACCGACCTTCCAATTTCCTTATGGGGATATGCCCTAGAAACGGCTGCATACCTACTTAACAAGGTACCTACCAAATCCGCCCAAAGACTCCATATGAGATATGGAAGGGGAGGAAACCAAATCTTAAGCATGTTAAGACTTGGGGTTGTCCAGCTTATGTCAAAAAGTTTGAAAACGATAAGCTACAGACTAAATCCGATAAGTGTAGATTTGTGGGATACCCTAAAGAAACTTTAGGGTATTATTTCTATCATCCAACTGATCAAAAGGTGTTTGTTGCGAAACATACTGCCTTCTTGGAAAAGGATTTTATCCACGAAGGGGTCAGTGGGAGTAAGATATATCTTGAAGAAGTTCAAGACCCACAAATTACCACGGATCAAAGTCAGGTACCTGACAAAGTAGAAGAACCTACTATACCACACCCTGTTCGTAAATCTGGAAGAGTACCGAAGATACCTGAGAGATATAGATTCGTTATAGAGGATGACGATGAGGTACACATCATGAATGATGATGATCCATTGAATTACGAACAGGCTATGAGTAATAAAGACTCAGGGAAATGGCTTGAAGCTATGAAATTCGAAATGGACTCCATGTATGAAAATAAAGTATGGACTTTGATTTCACCACCTGAAGGCATTAAGCCTATTGGGTATAAATGGGTCTTTAAAAGAAAGACTGGAGCGGACGGCAAGGTAGAGACCTATAAGGCCCGACTGGTTGCAAAAGGTTTCAAACAAGGACAAGGAGTTGACTATGATGAAACCTTCTCACCAGTAGCAATGCTCAAGTCCATTCGGATTTTGCTTGCGATTGCAGCTTATAACGACTATGAGATCTGGCAGATGGACGTGAAAACGGCCTTCCTCAATGGGAAACTTGAGGAGGATGTGTATATGACACAGCCAAAGGGATTTGTTTCAAAGGTTGGAACAAATCAAGTCTGTAAGCTGCAACGATCCATTTATGGATTGAAGCAAGCTTCTCGTAGATGGAACATTCATTTTGATGAGACAATCAAAGAGTTTGATTTTGTCAAAAACGACGATGAACCATGTGTGAACAAGAAGGTTAGTGGGAGCGCAGTTTCATTCCTTGTATTATATGTTGATGATATATTACTGATAGGGAATGACATTCCTATGCTACAATCGATTAAAATCTGGTTATCTAAACACTTCTCCATGAAGGACTTGGGAGAAGCATCCTATATTTTGGGGATAAAGATCTATAGAGATAGATCTAAAAGGATGCTTGGTTTATCCCAAGGAACGTACATTGATGCAATGCTAAAGAGGTTTAGCATGGAAGATTCCAAAAGAGGTCTCATGCCGATGAGCCATGGAATACATCTCTCCAAGAAACAGGCCCCAAAGACACCTGAGGAGAGAGACCGTATGAGTAAGATCCCTTATGCTTCTGCAATAGGATCTATCATGTACGGTATGATATGTACTAGACCGGATGTTGCTCATGCACTTAGTGTAATGAGCAGATACCAGTCAATCCCTGGAGAAGAGCACTGGAAGGCAGTGAAGAATATCCTAAAGTACTTGAGAAAGACTAAAGATATTTTTCTTGTCTACGGTGGGTCTGAATTAAAACTCAAGGGATTCACAGACTCAAGTTTTCAAACAGACCAAGATGACAGTAAATTTGTTTCAGGGTATGTGTTTACCTTGAAAGATGGTGCAGTGAATTGAAAAGGTTCCAAACAACAAAAGGTTGTTGGTTTAGTGACAAAGACAAAGTATATAACTGTAAGTGAAGCTGCAAGTTGATGTTTTAGATGAAAAGTTCATTACAGAACTAGGAATAGGTCCTAAGTCTCATCTTGAATCTAAACATGTGTTGCGGCACTTTGATTAAAGAAATCATTGAAAGAGGAGAGTGTAGACTCTCAAGACAACATTGCAGATCCATTAACTAAAGCTTTAACACAACAGCAGTTTGATCATCACTTAGAGAAGTTGGGTATGAGATACCATGGCGATTGGCTTTAGTGCAAGTGGGAGATTGAAAGTAGTATGCATACAAGCCAATCATGTATGATGATAAAGCATATACTTTAGAGGCAATCTTATTTATTTATTAATAAAAATATTCATTTATTAAAGGCATTTAATTATCTACATGGTGCTGTTTTTATAATATATAAATAACCCATAGTTTTAAGCAATGGTTTTAGAATCATGATGATGATCATGCCAATGAGATCTAAATTCTTAGAAAGCTCTAAAACTAAAATAGTTCCTAATCATGGGATTACTAAAAAGGGGATTAGTAAATCCGGATAGATTAGTACATATGTTGCTTGCTCATTAGATGAGGATGATTGATCTCATAATCATTTGTGTGGAGACACTAAAGCAAGTATGTAGGTGCTTATTGGAGAATAAGTTCACTGAACGTGACTCGCTATGGAATACCTAATGGAGTTTTACTCGCCTGTCAATAGGAATTCCTAATGTGATAGTAGTACAAGTGATCCTTGGACTTGAGATCATCATAGTATCTTGTATGTAATGAATTATACTTTGACTTATTCCTTAAAGCCCTTTAGGGTATATAAAAGGGTATGCTTGGGTATAATGAGTTATATATGGAGACAATGAATGATCAATAAAGAATCTACCACCTCTAGTAAAGGAGGAGATATGTCCTATGTGATTCGTTAAATGACAACCCAGGAATCCTTGGCCAAGGTAAAATGAAATTAGAAAGGAGTTTCTAATTTACATTATTTGGAGTTGTGCATTTTCTAATCGAAATACATATAATTAAATAAAATAAGACTTGACAGTAAATTCATGTCTTATATTTAATTGGGACATTGTATGGTGGAAGGATTGAATTGTATGGTAACTATTTACTCACAGGTTCTTTTATGATTAATGTTGAAATCTATATTATCTGGAAAGTCGTTGATCGCTAGGGAGGCTTATCCCTATTGTAGAATAAATATTATTTATTTAAATAGATTATTAGTTTAATTTATTTATTTAAATAAGATTAGAATTGTTCTAATTGATTTATTCACAACCGGTTTAATATGGAGAACCTAAAGGGTCACACCATAAAAGGAAGAATAATTATTTAAGAAGGTAATGGCATAATCGTAATAATGCATTAAGTAAAATTAATTTAATCTATGGTGATAGAATAAATTAAATAGCTTAATATTTATTATTTAATATTTTGGAAATATTAAATATAAATTAATAAGAGGAGTCTTATTAATATTATTATAATTATTATTATTTTAATTTCTAAAGGAGTTTAGTAATTAATTTAATATTAGTACTCTCATTTATTCCTATTAAGATTAGGAGACAAATTAATTAAATGAATTTAATTAATTATTTCCCATGTGGTGGAAAGCCTAAATTAATTAAAGGAGTTTAATTAATTAAAAGAAATCTCATGTCTAATAGGATTAGAAGGGTTGACCAATATCTATATAAGAGGATTCTTATAATAGATATTACTTGATGCAATTCCAATTGTTGGAGAGTACTCCTTTTCTATAGAGGATAGAAAACTAAGCCAACCACCCTCCTTCTTGATAATTCATCTTCCTTGGTGGATCACCTCTAGAGGCCAAACACTTGGGTGGCTAACGTTGATCAAAGGAAGGAATCTAATCCGGAAATTCAAGGAGATCACGAAGAACAAGGAGTTGAACTAGTACCTGTGGAAGTTTCGTTCTACAAGGGTATGATTCCATAACTTCTTATTTATCGTTTTAAATTAATAATTTGCATAAAGGATGATCCGGGTAATGGTTTTGTAGAAATTTTTTTAAACTCTGATATACCATGCTTCCGCTAATTTTTGCAATTTGATTGCGTCACGATTTCGTACAATCCCAACACTTTCTTCTTCATGAATAAGACTGGTGCTCCCCACGGTAATACGCTCGGTCAAATGTATCCCTTATCTAACAACTCTTGTAATTGAGCCATCAGTTCTTTCATCTCTACTGGTGCCATACGATACGGCGCTTTGTATACCAGTGCTGTCCCTGGTGCCAAATCAATGACAAACTCAATTTCTCTATCCAGTGGCAATCCCAGAATCTCGTCTGGGAAGACATCAACGAAATCCCTTACAATAGGTATCTGACTCAGTTCACTCTCGACTCGTCGAGTATCAACCACGTGAGACAAATAACCTACACAACCCTTCTTAAGCAATCTCTGCGCTTGCATCACCATCGGACAATGAGATTGTCTCGGCGATTTATTACCATAAAATACCACCTTCGACTTGTTCGGAGTTTTAAGGTGTACGCACTTCTTCTTACAGTCGATAACTGCTCCGTGATTCGATAACCAATCCATTCCAAGGATTACATCAAACTCCCCCAAACGAATCGGTATCCAATCCACATTGAGCTTAAATCCTCGTAATTCGGTATAACAGTTCCTATGAATGTATTCTACGGGAATAATTTCCTTGTTTGCTACTTCTACGTTCTTAGGGTGTTCTAATCTTTCACGGGGTAAGTCTAACTGTTTAGCAAATTCTTCAGAAACAAAAGAGCAGGTAGCACCCGAATCGAATAACACATAAGCATCAATATCATTGATCGGGATGATACCTGACACAACGTCCTTAGACTCCACCGCATCCTGAATGGTCATGTTGAACGTGCGTGCCGTTGGTCTATTGGCTTGACTGGCTGGCCCTCCGATGCTCAGTCCATTGTTGTTGTTGTTGCGATTGCCCTAGCTGTATCGCCCTTTTTCTTCGGGCAGTCTTTGATTTGATGGTCTGGGGCTCCACACAAGAAACACCCTCTTTTCTGCTTATTCGAACACTGAGGAGCCATGTGCCCCAGTTGTCCACAACGGTAACAAACACTCTTTCCCTTCATGCACTCCCCTGAGTGATTCCTTCCACAGTTGTTGCACTTTACACTTTTCTTGGCCTCTCCCCCGGACTTGTTACCTCCAGAGGATTGGCTCTCCGTCCATTTAACGCTTGTTGGGGTTGCTGCCTCCACTGCTTCCCCCTTTTTGTCCCTCCTGACCGGTCTTCTTTTCTTGTTTGAATCGAGCAATGGCTTCATTGCCTCCTTCGGCAATAATATCCCTTTCCAGTAGATCAGAGAATGTCTTAATCTTTAATACCGTAACTGCTTTCTGCACCCAAGGTTTCAGTCCTAATTCGAACCTTCTTGCCTTCCTAGCCTCCGTGTCCACTTGGTGTGACGCAAATCGGGCCAACTCATTAAATTTTGCTGCGTACTCTGTGACAGACATACTACCTTGTTTCAACTCTAGAAACTTAACTTCCATATCCTGTTGCATATTCTCCGAGAAGTAATTCTCGAGAAATAGCTCCTTAAATTTATCCCAAGGAATAACTCCTTCGCCTGCCCGTCCCTTATTGGCTTTCCACCAATAGTTAGCTTCGCCCTTCATCATGAAAGTGGCAAAACTCGTCTTCTGTGCTTCAGCCACTCCTGTGACCTCAAACACTTTCTCCATCTCTTCTATCCAGGTTTGGGCTTCGATTGGGTCCAAGGTTCCCCGGAACTCAGGTGGTCCGACCAATTTAAAGTCCTTAAAGCTCGCCAAGTGATGTCCTGGCTGCCCTGCTGCTGGCTGGGGTCTGTTCTGCATTGCCTCAGTTAACAAGTTAACGAAGTTCTGCATAGGGTCGACATTTTCCCCTTTGCCATTATTAACGGATCCTTCCTCCCTCTGGTTCCGAGGTAGTCTCCTAGGCGGCATGATCCTGAGGAAAGGAAAAAAACATTAAACTTTATGTGATATGCTATTCATGTTAGCATTAAGAAGTTTAAGACGTCTATCGATCATATTTGATTCAAATAAACAACTTTAGTATCACAATAAAACCTGATGGATCTCCTCAACCCATCACTTATATACTCTACTTGAGTTTTCTACTAAGGTTATAACCTAGGTTTCGCATTCCTAACGTTTATAACCTAAAGCTTTGATACCAACCTGTGACACCCCCAAATCCGGGTCCTTTGACCCCGGTCCGGTCATCACAAAAAAATACTAAACATCCACCTCTAAACAACATACGATAACTAAAGTGCGGAATATAATAAACGTACATCGTTCATTCAAAAGGTGTTACTAGTCCCAAGATTAGATAACTTTAAAACAGTCATACAAACATACCCTAGAATAGTTATTAGGGTTCATATTACATTACGGTAATTTAATTAAACATAAAGATAAAGTCTGCTCCTTGCAAACTAATCCTACATCTTCCCTTTACCCTTGTCCTTCCCTGAAGTCTCGGGCTTAACTGCAATATAAGTCATGATATAGCAAGAATGAGCAACAAGTTTGCTCAGCAAGTTGAAATACAACAATAAAGAATATATCATGATGAATAGAAAATATCTGACAATGAATTCAACAATATGAATATCGGAAGCAAGAATAATGATTACTTTTAGAATAACTGATAGTCAAGTGGACTTCAAACTATAAAACTCCAACTAAATCAATAGCGGATTGACCCTTTGGTTACTGGCTACAGAATAGTACTTGAGGGGATCAGCCTCGCGTACGCCATGTATATGCATAACATTCAACTCTGCTGTTTGTATCTTATATTAGATACCTGGGGTACTCCCCTATATATAAGGGGTGTTCTTTTCAGTCTAAAAATCCATACCATCAATTGGTCTGGATAGCTTTTATAAAACTTCATACAATTGTCTGACCGAACAAGGGTTCAGACTCTATCTGACGCAGTTCAAGAATTATAGAACTTTTAAATAAGGTACAAGTCCAAGACTTTACGAACTCAAGTGTACCAAGTGCGAATATCAACAATATCGATGTGGAATAATTGTAAAGTAATTAAACCACCCAATAGCATGCTTGGAAATAAAGTTCAAGCTTTAAATAATTAATCGTCAATACGATAATAACCTGCTCAATATAATATGAGAAGGATAGGAACTTGCACAATAAAGAGTGTAAGGGAACTTGCATTCAAATCAAGTGAAGTTAAGAAACTCGCTTACACGATTCATTGAATAAGGTAGTGCAAAAATTTAGAATACTTGCAACAAAATAAAAGTAGGGTTCGGATACTTGCCTGTTTGCTCAGCTACAAATAAATTCTAGCTTTAATTAAACTCGTTGAAACAACCTATCATTAATAAGTCGGTCTTTCAATTAGTATGTGTAAACTAATATGAGTCTACATTTAACAAACATCTACTTATCATATAATTCTAGCACATAGTTCACGTAAGTCAATCTACTCATATCTTAGATTTAATAACTTTAGATTATCTAGTTACTATACATCAATATAGGCTTGAACACATAGCGCTTCAAGTTATAAATCAACACACATGCTTATAAGTTTTATAAACTCGAGTTCGACACTAGCATGCTTATCCTAATCCAATTCAAAGTCATGTGTTTTCATGCCGGTAATTCATATACTTTAAACAATACAAGTTCATGCTTCAAAGTTGATTAGTAAAGTCATGTTATCACATAACAAGGTTAAACAATGTTTAAGTAGTCATGCTTGTGCGTATACTACTCATGTATACATGTTAATCACATAGTTCATGCCCTAGAAATTTATTTCTTGAATACGTGTGTATAGGTGATATGCATGTTTCATCACATGATGCTCATGTCAACACGTCTAGAGGTATAATGAATCCTAATATACATGCTTGCGCGATCATAACATAATTCACATGGTAATCGATGCTATTAGCTTTTATACTCTAAGTTTTCATTGAAAAGCACACTAAGTCAACTTAGTATATCAAAGGCATCTCGACATATAGTTTATATGCATTTGAAACACATATCAATGCCATATAAACATATTCAAATGGTCAGAATCTACAAGATAAAAGTCTTGGTTAAGTTTGTTTTCAAAAGTCTTAAGTTTCTCATTTCAAAATTGTTCGACTCTTGCAATCACGTATGCTAGTGTGTGAACACACTTTAAACGTTCATTTCATGTCAACATAGTCTATACGGTTATGTTCATGAAATCAGAATGTATACATGCTACTTATATAACAAAGTTCACATTTGGAACTACAAGTTTCATTTCAAAATCATAATGTTTTTTTCGTCAATCGTGCGTACTAACGTCGTTATATATGCTCACACTACATGAATATACTTATATGTGTGTGCTAAATCAGTTCACATGCTTGCCAAATAAGGTACTATAGGTTAGTACATAACAGCAGCTTAACAGAAGCAGAAAATGAATTCCAGGACCCTGCGCAGGTACCATGTATAAACCCGGCTCAGCTGCGCCGGTGCCTGGCTTAACCAGAAACTTCAAGCAGTTCGGCAGAACTGGAAACCCATCTCACAATTTCATACGAAAAGCATTTCAAATATATTACAATACATTTCTATCAGGCTTATAACACATAACAAACATTTCTCCAATCAATTAACATCCAATTCAATTGAAATCAAGAATCAAAGAATTAGAAATTCACATAAATTGAAGAACAAGAAGTGATATACCTCTGTAATTTACTTTGCTAATACTCTGCTATTCAATTCTCAGACTCTCACTATAATGTATACTCACACTAGCCTTATTTGATGGAATTCTCAGCAATTGAAAAGAGAAGGAGAAGAGCTCTTTATATAGATAATTTAGTAACCAGTCAAAGCAATTCTCTTTCAAATTAAATCAAAGGATTGCAAGAATGTATAATGGATTACAAGAAGTTGGTGAGGAGTAGTTGAATTACACTATTATGCCCACTCCCCTTGCAATGATCCCTTCTATGTTGCTGAGTTTGAGAAAGTAGGAGTAGGCTAGCTTCATGAGTGTTTCACGTGAGAAGAAGTTGGGCTCTTATTATGGGACAACCAAATACTCAGCAACTAGTAACTAGTAAGTGTAGTATATATAATTACTTAAGTTATATAATACATGTACACTTTTCATTTCATGTATACTTAGGTTATACATTTAATTAGTGTCATAATGTCATTTCAAATGAGTAACTAATAATACAATGTATCAATAGGTACCTATACACCAATCTTATAATCCATGTGCATTTTCCTTAATGCCAACTATAAGGTAATTGGGTATTGTTATTACTCCTTATCATGACATTCATTATTACTATAATAACATCTTATAGAAATTAATATTAATTAACAATTGCACTTATTATATGTCAATAGGGTATTAATGTTTGCATGTTGTCACATACCCTTATGTACACATTCAATATAGTAACCTTACTACATAAGATATATATAGTCACCTTGCACCTTATTCAATATACAAGGGTAACTACCTTATACCAAAGGTTTGATTATTACATGTTTGTATAAAACAATTAACCAAGTAAATATAATTACATATTATATTCATTACTTCTTTGCTCATTAATATATTATTCCCAACAATAATACTTTCATACGTTATCGTTTAATTACTCAATATTGAAATTAATCACTATAATCAATTCATGCCACTATATTCAAATAAGTTGAATATTTAATTATTAATAATCTCATCAATTCTCTGCTATTAAATCCTTAAGGTCAGTCCACTAATTTAAATAACTCATTAGTGACTTCCTTTAATCATTTCACAAATTCTCACCACCACATAAGGTTTAAATAAACTCACAAAACTAACTCGTTAAAATTAAATCACATATTTAATAAATAAGGAGTTTAAAATTCATGGTCGTTACAATCACATTAGGAATTCCTATTGACAGACAAGTAAAACTCCATTAGGTATTCCATAGCGAGTCACGTTCAGTGAACTTATTCTCCAAGAAACACCTACATACTTGCTTTAGTGTCTCCACACAAATGATCATGAGATCAATCATCCTCATCCAATGAGCAAGCAACATATGTACCAATCTATCCGAATTTACTAATCCGCTTTTTAGTAATCCAATGATTGGGAACTATTTTAGTTTTAAGCTTTTTAAGAATTTAGATCTCATTAGCATGGTTAACATCATGATTCTAAAAGCATTGATTAAAACTATGGGTTATTTACATATTATAAAAACAACATCATGTAGATAATTAAATGTCTTTAATAAATGAATACTTTTATTAATAAATAAATAAGATCGTTTCCAAAGTATATGTTTTATCATTATACATGATTGGCTTGTATGCATACTACTTTCAATCTCCCACCTGCACTAAGGCCAATCGTTATAGTATCTCATACCCACCTTCTCTAAGTGATGATCAAACTGTTGTTGTGTTAAAGCTTTTATAAATGGATCTGCAATGTTGTCTTGAGAGTCTACACGCTCTAAGGTGACGTCTCCTCTTTCAATGATTTCTTTAATCAAAGTGCCGCAACATAGGTTTAGATTCAAGATGAGACATATGAACTATTTGTAGTTCTGTAATGACCTTTTCATCCGAAACATTAACTTATAGCTTCACTTACAGTTATATACTTTGTCTTTGTCACTAGACCAGCAACCTTTTACTATTTGGAACCTTTCCAATTCACTGCACAATTTGTTAAGGTAACGACTTACCCTAAAGTGGATTTGTTGTCATCTTGGTCAGTCTGAAAACTTGAGTCTGTTTAGTCCTCTAGTTTAATTCAAACCCATTATGAATCATGATGACATCCTTAGTGTCAGTTAAGTACTTTTAGATGTTTATCACTATCGTATAGTGATCTTCTCTAGAATGATTGATCAACATCAAATTTCATATATTTCATTGTATACATGATAGTAACTTATGTGATCTCTCTTTTATTGAGGACAACTTTATAGAGATACACTCCATGGCTCATCATCATGAGGCACCTTTTGGAGTTTGTCATGCTAAACACCTTTAGCATCTAATGAATATATGTTTCTTGGGTTAAGCCGAACATCCTTTTAAATCTATCTATACAGATTCATATCCTCAATGTAGGATGTTCTACCCAAATCATTCATGGAGGAATGTTTAGACAACTTTATTTTGATCGATTGTAGCATAAGAATATCATTCCCTATCAGTAATATATCATCAACATATAATACAAGGAATGAAATAACGCTCCCATTAACCCTTTTGTACACACAAGGTTTATTCTCATTTTTGATAAAATCAAACTCTTTTGATTGTCTCATCAATACGGATGTTCCATCTACGAGAAGCTTACTTCAATCCATAAATGGATTATTGTAGCTCATATACATAATTTGCTTTAACCATTGAGACAACTCCATCTGGCTGTATTATACATACATTCTCCTCTAATAATGTATATTTGAGGAAGGGCGTCTCCACGTCCATTTTGCCAGATCTAGTAATAATAAGCTTCAATCGCAAGTAAAATCCAAATGGACTTGAGCATTGTTTTAAAGATCCATTTTAGATTTTATAGTCATCTACCATTTCTCTGAGTCTTAATTACTCATAGCCTGTTCGTAATTCAATGGATCATCATCATTTATGACGTGTACCTCATCGTCATCCTCTATGATGAATTCATACCTTTCAGGTATCTTCGGTACTCTTCCAGATTTACGAATAGGGTGTTGTACAGTAGGTGTCTCTACTTGGACAGGTTTATCCAATTGATCTGTAGTAGTTTGTGGTTCTTGAATTTCTTCAAGATCTATTTTCCTCCCACTAGCCCCTTCAAGGGTAAATTCCTTTTCGAAGAAGGCAGCGTGTTTCGTAACAAACACCTTTTGCTCAGTAGGATTGTAGAAATAGTATTCCAAACTTTCTTTAGGATATCCCACAAACATGCACTCATTAGATCTTATCCCAAGCTTATCATTTTGAAACCTTTTCACATAAGCTGGACATCCCCAAATCTTAACATGCTTAAGACCAAGTTTCCTCCCTGTCCACATCTCATATAGAGTCTTGGGGACGGATTTCGAGGGGACCTTATTTAGTAGATATGTAGCTGTTTCTAGGGCATAACCCCAGAATGATATTAGAAGATTGGTAAAAATCATCATAGAACAAACCACGTCCAACAATGTTCGATTTCTCCTTTCAGATACTCCATTTAACTGTGGTGTACCTGGTGGAGTCCATTGTGAGATTATACCATTTTCTTTGAGACAATTGAGAAACTCACCGCTTAAGTATTCTCCATCTCGATCTGATCGAAGAATCTTAA
Organism: Panax stipuleanatus; assembly: GCA_020205555.1. Taxonomy (NCBI): domain Eukaryota; kingdom Viridiplantae; phylum Streptophyta; class Magnoliopsida; order Apiales; family Araliaceae; genus Panax; species Panax stipuleanatus. Next base: position 43,129 of record JAINUT010002772.1, read on the forward strand.
TACACTTGCCCGTTTGTTTTTTTACTTCACTTCTGAACTCTTTGAACTTTTCAAACGATTCAGATTTGCATTTCGTTAAATACACATATCCAAATCTTGAGTGATCATCAATGAAAGTAATAAAATAAGAATATCCTCCCCGTGCATTCGTTGTCACAGGTCCACAAACGTCTGTGTGAATCAACGCTAACAGCTCTGTAACTCCTTCTCCTTTTCCACTAAAAGAAGATTTAGTCATTTTACCCATGAGACAAGATTCACAAGTTGGATATGATTAATAATCGAATAGCTCTAAGAGCTCATCCTTATGCAACTTGGATAATCTTGTTTCATTGATATGATCGAGTCTATAGTGCCATATATAGGTATAATTAACATCATCTCTTTTCCTTTTCTTAGTTTGTTCTATTTGAAGTATATTTTCATGTAAGTCAAGTATATAAAGTCCATTTCGAAGATTACCAACACCATATAAAATATTATCTTTATAAATAGAACAACCGTTGTTCTTTATTATAACGTCAAATCCTTCCATATCGAATACGGAAATAGAAATAATGTTTCTTATGATATTCGGAACAAAATAACAGTTATTTAAATAAATGAACTTGCTCGTAGGCATTGCTAAACAATAAGTGCCTACGGCTAATGCAGCAACCTTTGCTCCATTTCCCACTCGTTGGACAACCTCATTCTTATTCAGCTTTCTACTTCTGATCAGTCTCTGCATAGTATTATATATGTTAGAACCACAGCCAGTATCCAATACCCAAGTAGAATTATGACTTTCAGAAAAATTAATTTCAATCATGAACAAACCTTGATTAGAAGTCGAAGCTTCTCCAAGCTTCTTCTCTGCCAGAAACTTTTTGCAGTTCCTCTTCCAGTGTCCCGGATCATTGCAATGGAAGTACATTCCTTTGCTAGCTGGATTAGGTTTCTTTTGTTCCTTCAAGTTCACCTTGCCTTTAGCCTTTTTAGATTTCTTCTTTTCAGAAGATACCTTGGGCCTCTTCCTTTTCTTGGAAGAATCCACCATTAAGACATGGTTCTTCTTGGATGGGAAGTGACCTTCTGCAGTTTTCAACATGTTAAGTAATTCAGACAAGCTGACATCTAACTTATTCATGCGAAAATTAACAACGAACTGCGAGAAGGTCTCAGGGAGTGACTGCAAGAATTGTAAGAACCCGAATTTTCAGAATTTATATAATAAGAATTCAATAAATAAAATTCTTAAGGTATGCATTGGGTTCGAATATATATGCGTGTTATGAGGAAGGAAGTATGGTGTTACATAGGGTAATATGAACTATGTAATATGTGATTTTATGATTAATAGATATATTATTAATATATATTTGTTATTTATCGTAGAGACAATTAGTTAAGGGAATTAACTAACAAGAATACATATTGGTTAAATTATATTGAATAATATAACGTGAATTTAAATCTTAATTAACTATGGTGATATAGTACATGGTTTAATTTACTTAAGTAAAGTAGTGAATTAATAAATGTGTTGGATATGAAATTATAGTTGGTACTTTTATATATATATATATTACTTAGAATTGTAATATGTGAGAAAGTCTAATGTGCGAATAACGTTAATAAATATATATACGTTATTAAAGGGAGATGGAAATCATTATATCTTTAAATGAAAATGTAATATTTGAAGAAATTATTTTGGGCACAATTTATAGAAAAGAAAGAGAAATAATTATTATATATTTCTAATAAAGGATATTAAAATAAATTATAATATTGAATTATTTTAATAAAGGAGGAAATGTTATTTTTGAATAATAATATTACCTTATATATTTTTGTATGAGGTAATAGGTATGATTAATTAATATGGTAAATATATTAAAACATATTTGCTATATGTAAATAAATTGATGGAAATAATTTATTATAATAGAAAATAAACTTATTATCTATTTTTTATATATAATATATGTACATGTGCCGTACATGTAATTATTTTAATAGATATTATATTAAGAATAATATCTTGAGACAATAAGTAAATTATTTTCTAATAATGAATGTTTTTATTTGGAGAAAACATAATATTTTATGGTAAAATACATAATTTCTAACGTATTTTCAAGAGAGTTAATTAATGAAAGAAAACTAAGTTATTTTAATGTATTTAATAACTTAAGTTATTATTTTATCGTGGATATTATTATTTAAATAATTAATAGAGTAAATATTAATTATTATAAGGATAAAGATTATACTTATTATAAGTATAATTAATTGAGGTAGCTTAGCATTAAAATGCTTGAGTCACACAAACCTTATAATAAAAGAATATTAAGTGTGGTGGAGATAATAAGCGTAATATTGAGCTTGTGAGAAATGCCTTGTATGACACGATAATAGATCCGATGATGAATTAAATTATTTAAGGATGGAGGAATTATTAATTAAATAATTAATCTATATTAATTGTTAATTTTTATTATAATGGTATGTTGAATTATTATTATTGCGAGTGCTAGCATGATAATAAGTATATTGGTTATAAATATAATTGAATGTGATAACTAACCATATAAATGTTAATTAATTGTTATGGAGATTAATAATTACATTGATTAGTGAGGGATGAATTAATTAATATTTTATTAATTAATTAATTGCCATTGAGTATAATAATATATAAACGAGTAGATTATTAATATGATTATAATTGCTCAACTAGTTGATATGTGCAAAAGATGTGATTATTAAGAGTATAACATATAGTAGTTACGCATATGTTATATAAAGTGTAGCGTGACATCTTAATGTGACTATATAATATATAAGAACTATATATTATGGTTGATCAAATTGTATAAGTTACATAAATAATGTATATGTGACAATATATGATGAGTGGATACATTAAGGTATATGCATGGAATAATAAATTACACTAGATAAACAATTGTTAATTGATAAGGATTTCAATAATTTAATATGATTGGAATGATAGAGTTGGGATAATACAATGTGATGATACCTGAAAGAATTATATCCGGTAGGATGAAATGTACATAGATTATATATGTGCACGTTAGAATTTACTACATGATAGTATTATTTATATATTGGGATTACATTGTAACTCTATTTTAAACCTAAGTGTATAAACAATGTACATTTATATAGCCTAAGTATTCACACTTGCTATGGTGCTGAGATTAAAATTTGTCCCACAAAGAGAGTCCCATCTTCTCTACACGTGAAAGCTCATGAAGCCTATACTAGCTACTCTATGCCTATTTCTCTCAAACTCAACAATTGTAGCTTATGATGATAAGGGGAATGGGTATCATGATGGATATCACCAACTCCTTCTTGCACAATGGACTATCCTTCATTCCATTAGTTTATAATAAGAGGCAAAGCTATTGTCTGTGTATTTAGTTTTCTATAAATGAAGCCCCCTCCTTCTCATTTGATGTTGCTAAGTTTTCTGTCAAGTATAAGCTATAGAGTGAGTGCCTTGAGTTGTGGAGAGTCTGAGATATAAAGAGAGAGAGAGAGAGAGTTATCAGTTAAGGGAGGATCACAATAGCAACTTAATTGATTAGCAGAGGTATTTTTCCATGTTCCTCATTTTTGAAATTTTAAGTTCTCAATTATGTTAATTGAATTGTGGAACATGTCTGTTAGATTGTTAAATGAGTTATAAGCATGTTAGAAATGTGTTATAACATGTTTAGAATTATACTCGTAAGAAAATTCTGAGTTTAGGCTAAGTCCTGCCGAAGCAGGAAGATTTCAGGGCTGAACTGCACACGGCACAGCTGCGCAGGCCTAGGCGCTATGCAGCTGCGCCAGCAGCCTGTTCCAGATTTTAAATTCCCGTTACAAATCTGCTAAGTGTTGGTCAATGGCTATGGCTTAAACCAGCATGCAAGCATGTGTAATGTGTATATATAAGTACTTTAAACTAACGTGAGCATGTTATATTAGAATCGCTTGCTTGAATGGTGAAGTTATAGATTTCACAATAAACTTATAGTTTCAAAATAAACATTGACTTATTATATCCGTTTTAAATATTCTGACTTTTGAGACATGTTTGTATGACCTAGAAACACATGAAATGTATGTTGACTAGCGTACATATGTTTCATAGTATAGCACGAGCATGATGAACCTCACTAGTGAACATTTTTAACGAAAATGTGAGTTTTAAAAGTGAACTTTGACATGTAAAGATCATATATGTATTTTGATTTTTTGGGCATGTTTATATGGCCTTGAAATGCATGTCGAACATATTAACTTACGGATATGGATTTCATAATGAAGCATGAACATGTTGGACTTGTTAGTGAGCTTCACTAATGAAAATATGAGTCTTGAACGTGAACGTTAACATGTTACCTTAAGATTTGGATTTTGATGTTTATGGACATATGTGATAGCGCTCTTGGACTCTCTCATGTATCATACATGTATATATACCATGACTACATGTCGTGAAACCAAGTTTAGCGTAAACGAAGCATGTTTTCAAACTAATAACTATGATAGTTACATGCATGAAATATGAATATTCATAAGCATGCCTAACACGAGTTACATGATTACCTTATGTGTTTAAAAGACGAGCATGATAGACTTTGTGACTTTATAATCTTGAATGGACTTAAGTTATTAAAGGTATTAACTTAGAACCTATATTATGTAAATTGAACGTGAAAAGGTTGAACGAGCATGAAAGTATCCTTTAATATGTATACATGCTATATAAGATCATATGTTAATACTTGAATCCGATTTCGACGGTCAATAGAGTATGTTTGTTAATTGTTATAGTCTTATGTGTTAGTAATGATCTATGAGAATGATTAACTCAAAGGATGGACTACCCTAGCTATATGTAAATAGATTAGTGGTAGGTGGGCATGTGTATATGAAGAATGGTAGTAAGTACGTATGGTTAAAGTATACTTATACGTACATAGTTATTCTAAGAATACGATAAGAAAGTGAAACGAAGGTTCTAAGAACCAAGATAGAAAATAATGTAATACTTATTATTATATTGGGAATGTATGGATGTGTATAACTGACGAGTGTGAATCCACGATTATATAACTGTGTAGGATTACACGAAGTGCAGATATCTATAAGCAGTTAAGTCATAGTTGTTAAACTACGAATCAGGCAATTCTTTCAGTTCCTATTTGATATATGAATTCAATAACTGTTAGTTGAATTATATTATGCTGTGATGATGTGAACTAATATATGAACTGTATATGAGGTATGTATGAGATTGAAAGATGATCTTTGATGATATACTTGTTACATGAGAAGTAACATGCTTAGTAAATATAAATTGATTATAAATGCATGAACTGAGTATGATGTTATATGTTATGTGATGCATGAAAACTGTTAGAATTGCTGAGCTGTCGAGGTCACTCTTGCAAATAACCACTTTTGCAGGTTAAGGACTCATGGTAAAGACTACGTGCTTCTTGATTGATAAAGTTAAATAGTATCGCAATGAAGAGTACTATTTAGATTTTTGCTTGAACCATGTTTAGGTTCTAGTAGTTGTACTTGATATTTGTTTACAAGGTTTAATACTTGTCGTACTGTAAAGATGTATTAGTTAATATATAGAGGATATTAAGTTAAGATGTATACGGTTATACAGAAATTTGAATAGAGTGAATCATAATATAGTTTGATTCAGGGAAATATAATTGATTCAAGTTATGAAAGCAATAAAAGATTATATTCAAAGAAGATTTAAAAAGTTTAAGTTATTCCGCATTTTTATAATATCAAACATGATATAAGACAGGAATTGGTAAATGACCAAGATTATAACTTGTAAAAGTTTAGAGTCATTATACGAGATCCTGATAGTAAAAAGAATTTATATTCTAAATTGTAATAAAGCAAGTTTTATTCTTTAAGTTATGAATAAAAGATGTAATAGTTCGACGATAGTAGTATCGTGACTGCACTAGATCCGAGAAAAGAGAGGAACCCGGATTTGGGGGCGTCACAAGACTAAGTCTTGACTCAACTCCCCATCTATGACGAACCCAAGCTGTCCAAGGCATTCAATCAGATTGATCACCCTAAGGACATGAGTCTCGACGGCGGTGCCCTCGGTTATCCGAGATCGAAAGAGCTCCTTAGATATCTCATATCTTGCAGTTCTACTTTGTTCACCATACAACTCCTTGAGGTGAAGCAACATAGTAGGAGCATCCATATTTTCATGCTGACGCTGAAGCTCGTTATTCATGGATGCGAGCATGATGCATGGAGCCACAGATGCATCATTTTGCCACTTTACAATAGTGGCAATCTCTTCCTCAGAGGCTTCTTCTGGAACAGTTCCAGGGATCGGTGAATTTAGGACATAAGAAATCTTTTCAGAAGTGAGAACTATTCTCAAATTCCTTAACCAGTCCGTGTAATGCGGCCCAGTTGGTTTATTAGCATCAAAGATGCTACGCAGTGAAATAAATGATTTTGACATTTTTAAAATTCGTCATGTGAAAAGATAACATTTTAGCAAACATTCATTTAATTAATTTTATATACCAAAATAAATTTAGGTCTTATTTTAGATTGGTATCTCATTGGTTAATAGTCCATAATCAACCCCATTTATTATCATACATATCATCATATGCATCAATAAATAAATATTCATCTCATGAATTAAAACATTCTATATATATATGATTATCATTTAATGGGCAATTTTAAATTGAATGAAATCCAATTTCAAGATTAAAATAAATTTTTTATTTTAATTATAAAATTATTAGAAATAATATTATATATATATATATATATATATATAACGTTACTTTTTGAAAACATGCATGATCTCCTTTTTGAATGAATCACGTGATTCACTATATATATATATATATAACTTTTAAAAACAATCCTGATTGATTTCAAAAAGTAAACCTCCTGCAGGTTCAACGAAATCACTTTTTTCCAATTCGTGGGTATGCCTTATAGCTTTAACGCAATTTTTCCCAAAAAGAAAAGGAATTCGTGATTATTAATTTTTTTTCTTTAAAATAATAATAATAATAATAATTTTATAAAATTAAAATTATGCCCAATAAATTATTCTAAATACATACTCATATGTATATGAAATCAAAATAATTAATAATTGCATAAAGGTTTGGCTCTAATGCCACTGTTGGGTTTGTACGAAATCGTGACGCAATCAAATTGCATGGTATATCAGAGTTTAAAAAATTTCTACAAAACCATTACCCGGATAATCCTTTATGCAAATTATTAATTTAAAACGATAAATAAGAAGTTATGGAATCATACCCTTATAGAACGAATCTTCCACAGATACAAGTTCAACTCTTTGTTCGTCGCGATCTCCTTAAATATCCGGGATAGATTCTTTTCTTTGATCAACGTTGGTCACCCAAGTGTTTGGCCTATAGAGGTGATCCACCAAGGAAAAAGAATTATTCAAGAAGGACGGTGGTTGACTAAACCCTAGTTTTCTATCCTCTATAGAAAAGGAGTACTCTCCAATAATTAAAATTGCATCCACTGATATCTATTATAAGACTCCTCTTATATAGATATTGGTCAACCATTTTAATCCTATTAGACATGGGATTTTATTTAATTAATTAAACTCCTTTAATTAATTTAGGCTTCCCACCACATTGGGATTAATTAATTAAATTTATTTAATTAATTTGTCTCCTAATCTTATTTGGAATAAATGAGAGTACTAATATTAAATTAATTCCTAAACTCTTTTAGAAATTAAAATAATAATAATTGTAATAATATTAATATGACTACTCTTATTAATTTATATTTAATATTTTCAAAATATTAAATAATAAATATTAAGCTATTTAATTTATTCTATCACCATAGATTAAATTAATTACACTTAATGCATTATTACAATTATGTCATTACCTTATTAAATAATTATTCTTCCTTTTATGGTGTGACTATTTAGGTTCTCCATATTAAATCGGTTGTGAATAAATCAATTAGAACAATTCTAATTTTATTTAAATAAATAAATTAAGCTAATAATATATTTAAATAAATAATATTTATTCTACAATAGGGATAAGCCTCCCTAGCGATCAACGACTTTCCAGATAATATAGATTTTAATATTAATCATAAAAGAACCTGTGAGTAAATAGTTACCGTATAATTCAATCCTTCCACCATACAATGTCCCAATTAAATATAAGACATGGAATTACTGTCAAGTCTTATTTTATTTAATTATATGTATTTCGATTAGAAAATGCACAATTTCAAATAATACAAATTAGAAACTCATTTCTAATTTCATTCTTCCTTGGCCAATGACTAATGGGTTGTCATTTAACGAATCATATATGACATATCTATTCTTTTACTAGAAGTGGTAGATTCTTTATTGACCATTCATTATCTCCATATGTAACTTATTATACCCGAGCATACCCTTTGATATACCTAAGGGTCTTTAGGAATAAGTCAAAGTATAATTCATTACACACAAGATACTATGATGATCTCAAGTCCAAGGATCACTTGTGCTACTATTACATTAGGAATTCCTATTGACAGACAAGTAAAACTCCATTAGGTATTCTATAGCGAGTCACGTTCAGTGAACTTATTCTCCAATAAACACCTACATACTTGCTTTAGTGTCTCCACACAAATGATCATGAGATCAATCATCCTCATCCAATGAGCACGCAACATATGTACCAATCTATTCGAATTTACTAATCCCCTTTTTAGTAATCCAACAATTGGAAACTATTTTAGTTTTAAGCTTTTTAAGAATTTAGATCTCATTAGCATGATCAACATCATGATTCTAAAAGCATTGCTTAAAGCTATGAGTTATTTACATATTATAAAAACAGCATCATATAAATAATTAAATGCCTTTAATAAATGAATACTTTTATTAATAAATAAATAAGATCGTCTCCAAAGTATATGCTTTATCATCATACATGATTGACTTGTATGCATACTACTTTCATCCTGAACTACAAAAGACCTTGTCTCCCCTCATCTACGGGAGTATGTAGGCAACCATTTATGGCGCGGTTTAACCCTCAAAAAATAATAATTAAACTCTTTTACCTCATATTAATCCCAAATATTAAACCTATCAAGAAAAAACCAAAAATAACCCTATAATCCCTCCAAGTCGACAGCCCATGCTTAAAGGACCTTACGGCATCTCGGCATCGCTCTATCAGATTTTACGCAAGTATGACGAGAACAACTTTATATCAAAGTAATAAGTCATGAGGTGAAGATGGCGATTAATATACAGGTCTAGACGTGCTCAAACGAGGGAAGTGAACTAAAATATGTTCCTTTTTATATATGCAACTATTTTAGAATATAAAAAGTAATTCTAATATGTGACAAAAGATAATAACATAGTTCATGCAGGAATATAAAGCAAGACTACAAATCTGCTGTCAAATGGGACAACATCTCTAAGTACTCAGTGGTCTCAGCAGTCTGAGGAGTAGCCCTAAGCTCCTGCTCCAACATGTAAACCCGTCTTAGTAACTCTACTGCTGGCCAAAAGATCCCTTCCTAACTCTGAACTGAAAGTAATATGCATACAAGCCAATCATGTATGATGATAAAACATATACTTTGTAAACGATCTTATTTATTTATTAATAAAAGTATTCATTTATTAAAGGCATTTAATTATCTACATGATGCTGTTTTTATAATATGTAAATAACCCATAGTTTTAAGCAATGCTTTTAGAATCATGATGTTGATCACGCTAATGAGATCTAAATTCTTAGATAGCTTAAAACTAAAATAGTTCCCAATTGATGAATTACTAAAAAAGGGATTAGTGCATTCAGATAGATTGGTACATATATTGTTTGCTCATTGGATGAGGATGATTGATCTCATGATCATTTGTGTGGAGACACTAAAGCAAGTATGTAAGTGCTTATTAGAGAATAAGTACATTGAACGTGACTCGCTAAGGAATACCTAACAGAGTTTTACTCGTATGTCAATAGGAATTCTTAGTGTGATATGTCGACATTGGTTTAAAAAATTCGCGGTTTGGGTCACAACCCGGATCTTTTAATCTCTTTTCCTAAGTTCTCTCTACCCTCACTCTTTTTATTTAGGAAAAAAGTTTTGAAGGATTTTTTAGGAGAAAGGCCAACATGTATTATGTCGACGATTTGAACGTTTTACAGAGTCGCCAGTTGGTAGATTTGAAATGGTTGTACCAACTCAACTGAGTTTTGTTTGAAAGAGACCCAATTGCTGGACACTGTCGAAACTTGATCTTTGAAAACAAAATTTTGAGCTCGGGGGCTTGGTTAAGTGTGGGAAAGGTGTTAGGCACCCCACTACTCCCGTGTAAACACGGTACCGTATCTTTTCAATATTTCCCTTTAAAAATTAGAATGCGTGAGTGAATGCTGTTTGAAAATTGGGCCTATTGATTTGATTGATTTGAAAGTAGTGCTTTGCTTTGTTGAACCTATATACGAAGGGTTTGATTTGATTGAAAACCAGTCTTTGATTTGATTTGCAAAAGTATTTAATTTGATTCTCTTTGAAAAGATTTTCTTTTGATTGATTTGAAAATGATGTTTTGAAAGCTGGTTTATCAAACCCTTACGCTGCCATAGGAATTGAAGCCTGTTGATACTTCTAATTTTATCTTTTTAGCATTAAGGCTACATGTGAATGATGATTTGTCGGGCTAATATACAAGTGTCGATCTCCTCATGGGTATGACAACCATCAGAGGGACGCAGACATGACAATCAACATTTTTTTCATTATATCGAGACCTTAAATTCGGATAACCGTTTTAAGGTCTGTTTACATGTACATTTTTTTTGCAGAAAAACTAGCAGGGTACATTTGTAAATCTGAGTTCGTCTATCGTGGGAATCAGATTCCGATCGTTTTGATCGTGAATCCCACGATTCCTAGGCTCACATATGAATAGCCAAAACCTGCACAGTTCAAATTTGTACAAAAATAGATAAATAGCCTAATATTGCCAGAACGAGGATTCATTCAGTAAATCCCGGTCTGCACGGTCAAAGCATCTCGTTCCCACTAGATAGCGATCTAAGGGACGCGAGGTTACTTTTGCAGCTAAAACTAGAAAAAAGCTAGATTTAAGGAAATCTCAGCCATTCTAGCTTCCCGTTTCAGTCTGGAGGTTTTGAACCGTTTTGAAAACTAGAATTGGCGAGATTAAAATAAATCTAGTCCGCCCGCAGATATGTCAGCACCAATTCATATAAGATGAATATTTACAGCTGCAATTGAATAAAATGAGCAAAGCAGTATATATATAGTTATATATATGCAGAAAATTGTAAAGGGCGATGGGTTTTCACGCGCAAGCCCGAACTGAAATTTAAATATATATATATATATATATATATTTATAAAAGCTGTATAAAAGCCACGAAATGATCCAGGCTTGACAGAAATGAAATATAAATATAAATATATATATATACAGAAAAATAGTAAAAAGGGCGATGGGTTTTCATGCCGGTGCCCGGACTTGAATTAAAATTAACATAAAAGTAGTCAACTAGTGACTGGGGAGATCACCCAGTATGGTGAGGAGTGCAAAAGCATTAAAAAGGCCATGAAATAGTTCAGGCCAGACTGGAATGTAAATTGCAGAAAAGTAGTCAACCAGTGACTGGAGAGATCATCCGTATGGCGAAGTGTGCAAAAATAGTATAAAGGGCGATGGGTTTTCACGCCGGTGCCCGAAATTGAATTGAAATATATATATATATATATATATATATATATATATATATATATATATATATATATTGACAGAAATGTAGTCAACCAATACTGGGAAGAGAACCCAGTTATGGTGAAAGTCGCTTATATATGCGTAAATATATATAAAAGCGATAAACTACCCCAGATTTGACATCCGGGCTTGACAGAATTGAAATGTTAGTATATATACAGTTAAATATATACAAAAAAGGGCCAAACCAGGACTGAGAAGATAACCCAGTCCGACGAAGTTGCCAAAACGTAGGTGCTAGTGCATTAAAGCTGCTGGAGCTGACGGATCGTCAATCCGAGTTGTAGAAATGCTAGAAAATCATTTATGTACAAAAATGTACCAAATTTTGATGAAAACGGCCACAGAACTAGGTTCTGGGCATTTTTAGAAAATGAAACTTAACGTGCAAGTGTATAAAAGTACGAAGAAGCAATATTCAATTTCTGATCGTGAAAACACTTACAATGGACTGCCACGGGATTTTTGCCAAATCGTAGGCTCTATACGTCCAAATCTACCAGTTATTTTCTGATATGTGGTAGTATATGGGTATATCTACGTGTTAGAGTGAAAATATTTGGGTTTGGAAGAGGTGTAAAAGTCAAAAAATTGAACTGGCAAAGCTTCGCTGCGTTGCTGGTTTTTTTGAAATGAAGGGGGCACCTTTATTTATAAGCCAGAGAGCCTCCACTCTACCTGCTGCTGTCGCAGGTAGAGGTGCGGCTCCCCTGGTGGGACCTGTGGTGCCAGGTTCTGTCGTCCCGAAGTACGTACACTCCGAACAACGCGCAGTCAAAGTCAAAACTTTCTAACTTTTGATCGGAGCTTCCGTTTGAGGCGTGCGATACCTTTTTGGAAAGCCTTTGCCGAGAGTGTCGCAATGATATGAGATAAAACATTTTCCAGGTGCTAAAAGATGGGTTCATAACCAGGTCTTCGATTCCCCGTAGTTTGTCCGTTGAGTTGTCTTGCGTCGTTTGCACTTGGGATCGTCGTTATGGTTCATTCTAACTTTGATGGCATCAATTCGGCTTGAGTTTGACCAAATCAATTGAGAGTTGATAAAATGACCGTTTTTCCCCTCCCGGGGTGGTCCTTGGTGGATCTGGCTTCCCAGGGTCATCTATAGGGCTGAACTGCACTTCCCGGACTGAGACCGGGATGACTCGACATGTCCTGGGTTGATGTTGAGGTTGACCTGTACCTCCCGGGTTGATGTTGGGGCTGACTTGAAGGCCCAATATTGAGATCGGGGTTTGAACTGATGGTTTGATTGGAGATCGGAGCTGGATAGACGGTCCGATTGGAGATCGAAGCTAGATAGACGGTCCGATTGGAGATCGGAGCTGGATAGACAGTCCAATTGGAGATCAGTTGCTGGATAGACGGTCCGATTATAGTTCGGAGTTGGATAGACGATCCGACTAGAGATCGGAGCTGGATAGACGGTCCAATTAGAGATCGAAGCTGGATAGACGGTCCAATTGGAGATCGAAGCTGGATAGACGGCCCGATTAGAGATTGGAGCTGGATAGACAGTCCGATTGGAGATCAAAGCTGGATAGACTGTCTGATTGGAGATCAGAGCTGGATAGACAGTTCGATTGGAGATCAGAGCTGGATAGACGGTCCGATTGGAGATCAGAGATGGATAAACGGTCCGATTAGAGATCGGAGCTGGATAGACGGTCTGATTGGAGATCGGATTTGACTGGAGTACTAACATTGGTGATCGAATTTGACTGGAGTACCGATATTGGGGATCGGATTTGGGTTTAGACGGTCCAATTAGAGATCGGAGCTGGATAGACGGTCCGATTGGAGATCAGAGCTGGATAGACAGTCCGATTGGAGATCGGAGCTGGATAGACAGTCTGATTGGAGATCAGAGCTGGATATACTGTTTGATTGGAGATCAGAGCTGGATAGACTGTTCGATTAGGAGATCGAAGCTGGATAGACGGTCCGATTAGAGATCAGAGCTGGATAGACGATCCAATTGAAGATCAGAGATGGATAGACGGTCCGATTAGAGATCAAAGCTGGATAAACGGTCTGATTGGAGATCGGATTTGACTAGAGTACCAACATTGGTGATCGAATTTGACTGGAGTACCGATATTGGGGATCAGATTTGGGTTTATCGGCATTGGTGATCGAATTTAGGTTTACCAATATTGGTGATCAAATTTAAAATGAATGACCGGCATTGGTGGCCGGATTTGGATTGGAAGCCTGGTATCGGTACCGGGGTCGATTTGATTGATGGCTTTGCCCTCCTACAGTGGTCGTATTGGGCAAGGAAAATTTTGAGTGTCTACAGATGCCCTCTTTATCATGTCCATGCAATGTAGTGGAATGGACATGATAAAAATTAGTAGACACTGGAAATAAGACACATGCTAGAGATGTTACAAAGGCTAGGTGTTTTTGAGTGGAATGTGGCTGCTCTCGGTTACTTGCGTCATCTATCTGCTGGGGATAACGTTGTCATGGACAGCCCTTGATATTATTGACAGGTTATCGCGAACTATTCTTATCATTTTCTGCTGGGGATGACGTTAATTATGGTAGCCTACTTAACACTGATGAGGATGCTATTATGCTACCATGGTTTGGAACCCATGGTTTCCTGCATCTGTCAGCATTGTCAGGGGGCAGATTTCCTCTCGGCTGATGCCGTTTGTGTGTTTTTGAAAGTTACTCTGACGGGGTTATCCCTCAGGTATCGAGTCACCTTGCTGGGATCTTTCGATGCTTATCCGAATGATAGGTTTCACTTGGCAGCTTGCAGTAAGGAGCTGAATATCCAATCTTTTACCTCATTCTCTTTTGAGGATGTGTATAACAGATTCCATCATTGACGATGGATTATTAAAATTACCTCCATCACCGGATCATTCTCGATGCTTTGCTGGGACTGAGCAATCGATTAAACTGTATCGGTCAGTACCCAACGCTTCGCTAGGATTGTGCCAACGGCTGAACTGTCATCGGTCAGTACCCGACGCTTCGCTGGGGTTGTGCCAACGGTTGAACTTCACTTCGGTCTGTACCCAAACTTTGCTGGGGTTGTGCCAACAGTTGAAGTTGACTTCGGTCTATACCCGAACTTCGCTGGGGTTGTGCCAATGGTTGAAATTGACTTCGGTCTGTACCCGAACATCGCTGAGGTTGTGCCAACGGTTGAAATTAACTTTGGTCTGTACCCGAACTTCACTGGGGTTGTGCCAACGGTTGAACTGGACTTGATTTATACCCGACCTTCGCTGGAGTTGAACCAACGATTGAACTGGACTTCGATCAGTACTCGAACTTTGCTGGAGTTGAACCAACGGTTGAACGGGACATCGATCTGCACCCAAACTTCGCTGGGATGGAACCAATGGTTGAACTGGCTTCGATCTGTACCCGAAATTTGCTAGGGTTATGCCAATGGTTGAACTAGCTTCGGTCTGTACCCAAACTTCACTGGGGTTGTACCAACGGTTGAAATTGACTTTGGTCTGTACCTGAACTTCACTGGGGTGGAACCAACGGCTAAAATTGACTTCAGTCTGTACCTGAACTTCGCTGGGGTTGTGCCAACGGTTGAAATTAAATTTGGTCTGTACCCAAACTTCGTTGGGGTTGAACCAACGGCTAAAATTGACTTCAGTCTATACCCAAACTTCGCTGAGGTTGTGCCAATGGTTAAAATTAACTTCGGTCTGTACCCGAACTTTGTTGGGGTTAGGACAACGATTAAAATTGACTTCGGTCTGTGCCCGAACTTCGCTGGGGTTGTGCCAACGGTTGAAATTAACTTTGGTCTGTACCCGAACTTTGCTGGGGTTCTGCCAACGGTTGAAATTAACTTTGGTCTGTACCTGAACTTCGCTGGGGTTGTGCCAACGGTTGAAATTGACTTCGGTCTGTACCCGAACATCGCTGAGGTTGTGATAACGGTTGAAATTAACTTTGGTCTGTACCCAAACTTCGCTGGGGTATTGCCAACGGTTGAAATTGACTTCAGTATGTATCCGAACTTCACTGAGGTTGTGCCAACGGTTGAAATTGACTTCGGTCTATACCCAAACTTTGCTGGGGTTGTGCCAACGGTTGAAATTGACTTCGGTCTGTACCCAAACTTTGTTGGGGTTGTTGAATAATTGAAATTAACTTTGGTCTGTACCCGAACTTCACTGGGGTTGTGCCAACAGTTGAACTGGACTCGGTCTGTACCCGACGCTCTAAGAGTGGCAGTTTTACGCAATTTTTTGCGCAGTTTTTTTCGTAGTTTACTTTGTTGATCCCCAGACATGGCTCTGGGATGAATACCAAGGGTCTATGTGCGGCTTCCCTTTCTGTCAAATTACCGCTGCTTAAACGTAGATTTTCAGGACAAACCGCTCAATCGCATAGCAATTTTTCTTCAGATTTGACTCGGCATCACAGAAGAACTCCGTTTCAACCCAAACAGAACTGAGCCTGGGGGGTTCGGACCCACCCTGGGGTGCCACAAGTGGAGGTGCGGCAGCCACAAGTGGGCCCGCTTCCACCTGGGCTATTTAATGGGCTGTGGGATTTTTGTTTTTCAAGTTTCAGTTTTGAGTTACAAACAGATTTTGATCTCTTTTTTTTTCAGATCTACGGAGCTTGGACAGCTATTTTCTAAATTCATCAATTCCTACGCGATCAGCGCAGCGCAGGTAACATTTTACGTCCTTTTTTCACAAGTTTTTACCGTTAAAAGTATGCGAACCACTTAGGGGCCTTTCAAACGTAATGTATGAAAAATATATGCCTATATAAACTGCTAAAAACTTTTTGCCTACATATGTATGCATATCTTATTGTAATGCACGTTTGGATGTAAGAAAATTTAGGTTCTGAGACAGTGCTATCTTGCACTTTTTGACCAGTTTAGTCATCCTTTTTGAGGCCTAGTGCGCCTGAATTTTCAACTAAAAATGTCTATGGTAATTTGGCTACTATATGAGGTTGACTTTTGATTTTTCTTCATAAATATGAACTATTTTTATTTTTGGGTAGGTGTGCTACTGAATGGCCACCTAGACAAGCCTGTGTGCATGTGGAGAGTCCATTTTACAAAGGAGACTCTGGCGAAATTTTTCCTAAATCTTAGGCATTGAAAAACATGCATTTTTGACTCTACTGGGGATTTTTGATTGACCCATGCAGGTTTTTAGCTTCTAGGTTTTGACAACATACAGTTTTGACTTTACTGGGTATTTTTTGATCGACCTTTGCATTTCTTAGGACCTAGAGATATATGTTGGACTGATTGAAAATAATAAGCCATAAGTTTTAGGCTTACCACACCCTTTCTGAGGTGATTTGGAGTATTGGTGTATGCGATGGATCGCGATAGACCCGAAAGTTCCAACAGGGTATCCTCAGGTATCCGACGGAGGAGGGCTTTCTGATGTTCCTCAGCCTGGTCCAGCTCGGAAGCCTCGTATATTGGTGGAGGCGGTGATTCATCCAGTATAGGATGAACATCCACTTGATATTGACAATGAAGAGGCTCCTTTTGCTGCTCCTGTTCCCGCTCAGGCTCCACGTAAAGAGGTCCCTAGCATTGTTGTGCAGACGCAAGAGTTGTTGGGCGACTTGAGTCGCCATCCATCGAGATATCTTTATGCCAACGAGGTGACTTGAAGTTTTTCTCTTCTTGGATTCTTTTTCTTACTTTTTTCCATTCTCGGGGCACAGGTTTTTGACATAGGTTAATTTTTGATGCAGCTTCCCAGCTTTACGCAGCCCTGAAGGAACTGGTTCAACGTGCATTTTTTGTATCACACTGTGCACGAGGGTTACAAAGAGATCGTAGATGGCTGGGGCTTTCAGGCCTTTTTCTTGACCATTCCCTACTGTTGCCCCTGGGGGTATATGAGGGCTTTGTCTGAGCGTTGGTTCCACCAGACTTAGTCCCTTCATCTATTAGATTGCGAGGTGATGATGACTTCTATAGATTGGAGATTTATCACCGGCATTGAGTTTGAGGGTGAGCCAGTGCCGTCGTGGGTGACATTACGCCCACTGTTGTTCAGTCCCTACTGGGAGTCCCTACGATGGCATTCAAGGGTTGGACAGTCTGATTTGGTCCCTTGAGTATAGATGCCCAGGATGGGACTTTACAGGAGCCCTCGCCTGATAATCAGAGGGCTAGAGATCGCATTCTGAGGCGATTATTTTTGTCAATCATCAGGGGTTATTTTGTGGCAGACAACTTGTCTACTGTGTCCTTCGCCTTGATTAGCGCCACTAGACATGTAGAGCGCCTCAGTGACTATGATTGGGGCTCCTATACCTTTGCCTATTTTCTCTGTGGCATGCGTATACTTTCGGAGGGTGTGATAGAGGCTTGGTTAGGATTTTACCCATTTCTACTGGTGAGTACATCTTTCTGTACCTTTTTGATTTCAGCATCCATTTTTGTCAGTCTTGGTCACTGAGGACTTTTGATATTTGCATGATCAGCTTTGGGCATTTGAGAGGCTTCCTTGCCTACGGCCTGCTTCTGACCTAGGTCTAGAGACCTATCCTCAGGGACGGAGATGACATCACTTCCACTTTGACGGAGGTCCTTGTTGCTGAGGGATTCACTCATGCCCGTTTGTAGTTGGAGCTTTTGACGGCTGGTTCGATCACCTTGATGCCATATACCTTCGAGTTTTTAACCGTGGAATTCGAGGGAGGCGTCCCTATAGGCCAGGAGTTTGTTTTGTTGACCCGCAGTGTCCCTTTGTTGACGATGGGAGGCTGGGAGCTCTATCTTGGAGAGCATGTCATTAGGAGCATTATTTGGGAGATCTGTATTCTCGTTGCTCCTCCTACTTGGCATCATTGGCTATTGACCTATGCCATTAACAGGTATCCCTATGGAGGGTATAGATAGCTTCGCCTTATCAGAGGGCCCGTACAGCTAGGAGGCCTTTCGCAGTTGGTGGAGTCCTCGCACTATTGGAGCTCAGACTCGTGCCACCCAGTTTATGGCAGACATGGTGCCAGGGTTTATGATGATGACGGACTGGATAGCTTTCCTTAGGGAGCCTACTCATGTAGACCAGATAGCAGATCTGACTAGGGAGTTAGAGCAGGCCTGTTTCTTTATTAGGCACCTTGGCCGAGATCCGTTAGAGGCATCTTCTTTTTACCCATCCAGCTTAGGAGTGGGTTCCTCTTCTGGTCCATTTAGCAACAGCTATGCAGGGGCAAATCCTCCCTTATACCACCCAAACATGCCTGATAGCAGCGGTTTTGTATCCACTGAGGAGATGGAGCAGGTCGATCGCTTGGACACTGATGTCTTTGACTTCCTCTGATAGCTATTGGAGCAATATTTTTGGTCAGCCACTGTTTTGGCTATTTGGCGGTTGTGCCATCATTTTGATAGACCACTGTATTAGTTGGGTAGCGGTGCCCCTATTTCCTTTTATTTTCCTTTCTGCTTTGTATTATCAGACAGGGATGATGTCCTGCAGTAGATAGTTTATTGTAGATATTCATGATCTTTTCTATCTATCGCATCATATTTATATTTGTCATCATGCATATATTATATCATGTGTATGCATTCAGACAGCTGCAACTTGATTTGACCTCTGGATGGTCTTGTGGTACGGTGCTACAGATGACGTCGTCTGCGGTCAGCTATATTGAGCATTCACCACCGTCTGAGGTGGTCACATCATTGAGGTCATGGTACGAGAGCCTGCCCTACCCAGTCAGAGGGACAGTGGACCACATGCTGGAGCATTCGTTGGCCCTTGTAGATTTTTGGGTGCCGTCTAGATTTGTTGATGGCATTTTACCCTTCTGGATACCTGAGAGAAAGGTGTTCGGACGGCATGAGTTGATGCAGACTCTTGAGGAGTACGAGCGATTTACTGGGTTGGCTCTGGATTTACCATGTGCTAGTATGGCTATTAGTCATCATGCATATATTATGTCATGTGTATGCATTCAGACAGCTGCGACTTGATTTGACCTTTGGATGGTCATGTGGTACTGGTGCTCAGATGACGTCGTCTGCGGTCAGCTATATTAAGCATTCACCACCGTCTGAGGTGGCCACATTATTGAGGTCATGGTATGAGAGCCTGCCCTACCCAGTCAGAGGGACAGTGGACCACATGCTGGAGCATTCGTTGGCCCTTGCAGATTTTCGGGTGCCGTCTGGATTTATTGATGGCATTTTACCCTTCTGGATACCTGAGAGATAGGTGTTCGGCGGCATGAGTTGATGCTAACTCTCGAGGAGTACAAGCGATTTACTGGGTTGGCTCTGGATTTACCATGTGCTAGTATGGCTATTAGTGATACGAGGAGACCATTTACCCGTATGTCCAGTCTCCGTCAGAGCTTGATCAGGGACGAGATTGTATCTAGACACGTGATCTTGATTGATTTCCTGATCAATCGATTTGGCGAGCTTGACAGCTATGATCGCCATATTGGAGCTTTTATTATTTCAGCAGAGGCATGACATCTGGCCAGAGTAGACATTCTGCTGATGTGTATTGTGGCATACGTCTATATGCCGCTTCGCTTGGATCATTTGGACGTGGGATTAGTAGTTGTGGTTTGGGCCCTTAGATAGGGTGTCACCATCATCTCGATGATATTGGCTGAGACATTTAGATCCGCCACACATTGTAGTACCCATCCAGAGGGGTTTTTTAGGGGCTGCTCGATCTTGCTGTATATATGGCTGATGTCCCATATACGACCGATTGGATTCTTCAGGCCTCGGGGTTTTTACTTTACCCACGAGACATCCACAGTTTACTCCTTTCAGCCTGCGGAGTGCATTGATGCAGAGTCATGGTTGGCATTTCTGTCAAATTTTGAGCATCAGTTCTCGATTTTTCCATGCTCAGGGCTAGCGTCCCCATATAGCTTTATCACCCATACTTCTGGCCTGGATTATTTACCCCTAGCGGGTTTGAGGGGAGTGACTACCTATCATCCCCTGGCAGACATGTGTCAGTTCGATCAGCTACAGAGTTTGCACCATTTTGAGGGGTCTGCTGATTAGAGGACGTCGGCTTCTTCTATGTTGTCCACCGACTTGGTTAGCGTATATGAATATTGGACTCATCGAGAGAGGGCTGATTTCTCTTGTAGCCATTCGGGTCATTCTCAAGAGTATTCTGCATGGTTGGAGGCAGAGACAGCAGTTACAGCAGTAGAGCCTCATTTATCTCCGATTGTGGACTCCGACGAGGAGGAGCCTATGGAGGATCCAGATTCTCCTACCAAGGATGAGCTGTTCACGGGTTTGACAGCGGCTCTAGTGAGTGATCCGTCGGTCATTCCTGCAAAGACGAATCTGACTTTAACGGACTCACTATTCAGGATGACCTTTGAGCAAGATTCAGCTAGAGCGCAGATGTTGACTGCCTTGTCTAGCAGAGATTTATCTTTTACTGAGAGAGATGGACTCAGGGTCGCTCTAGATGCTGGATTGATTGAGCTGGAGGAACTTCGATCTGCCAGAGATGTAGCTGTTGTAGAGCGAGACGAGATCCGCTCGGGTAGAGACACAATATATGTTGAGATCGAGGAGACTTTGATTGCTCGAGACGTAGCTTTTGCGGAGAGGGATGAGGCTATAGCTTCTCATGATTTCCACATTGCTGATAGTACTGCTCTTCGATCTTACACTCATAGTTTGGTCACCAAGATGAGTGCGTATATGGATGACCACAATGTCACCTTGCAAATGACCATGGAGGTATTGAGCCGTATGGAGGCTAAGTGGATTGCACTTATAGCTTCACCCCCATCTTCAGATAGTGATGCAATACTGGCATTGCTAACCCGCTTGTCCTTGGGTCTATAGACTAGCTTTATTTTTCCTGCACAGACTATATCCGCCATTTTTGTCATGTACAGGGCATTATGTATATATTAAACAGTGTTATATATCAAAGAAATATAGTTTTTGATTCACTTCCCTGATTGGATATGTATTGTCATTGCTGAGTGATTACCACTTCTTTCATGACTCGCAGTTGTAAATGTATCTTAAGCTTCTCCTTGATGGACTGACAGTTGAGATGTCAGGGAGTATCTCAGATGGGCCTGTTGACCAGGGTAGCTTGATAGAATTTGGTTTTTATTTGTCTTTGGTGTCTTGGAACTGGTCTTTTATTTATTTATTTATATATTTATTTTTTCTTGAAGGTCAAATCGCGCCGTAGATGGCTGCCTACGTACTCCCGGGTTGAGGAATATCAGGTCATTCGTAGTTCAGGCTGTTTGGTTGGAGAGAGGTTTGAAAAGTATTTATCTTGGGTTTTGAGTTTGGTTTGATGAGTTTTTTGAGTTTTTTATTTGGTTTGACCGCACCAGAAATGGCTGTCTACGTACTCCCGGGTGTAGGGAGATCAGGTCATTCGTAGTTTCGACTGTTTGGTTGGAGAGAGGTTTGAAAAGTATTTATCTTGGGTTTTGAGTTTGGTTTGATGAGTTTTTGTGTTTTTATTTGGTTTGACCGCACCAGAAATGGCTGCCTACATACTCTCGGATGTAGGGAGATCAGGTTATTAGTAGGTCCGGCTTTCTAGTGAAAAATCGAACCTGATTTGAATCGTAGGACCTGGATGCGGGTATGCATATGACTCAGACGTAATACCTTTTGATGGTGTCTGAATTGATGAGTTGGGGGAATTTGTTCCCATCCATTTCTTGTAGTTTGATAGCTCCCTATGTCAACACCTCCTTGACAATGAAAGGGCCTTCCCAATTTGGGGTAAACTTTCCTTTGGCTTCATCTGGACTGGCCAGGACTATCTTTAGCACCAAGTTATTTTCTTTGAATTACAGAATTCGGACCTTTATGTTATAGGATCTGGTGATCCTTTGTTGGTATAACTGTCAGTGGAAAATGGTTGTAGCCCTCTTTTCATCTATCAGGGACAGTTGATGATATCGGTCTTGCAACCACTGATCTTCGTCTATCTGAGCGTCGATCATAACTCGTAAGGATTCTATCTCTACCTCTACGGGAAGGACTGCCTCCATGCCATAGAACAACGAATAGAGGGTAGCCCCAGTAGAGGTGCGCATTGACATCCTGTATGATAACAAGGTGAGAGGCAGCGTGTCAGGTCATTCCTTGTGATTGGCGAACATTTTCTACACGATCTTCTTGATGTTTTTATTGGCCGCTTCGACCGCATCGTTCATCTTGGGCCGATAAATGACGAAATTGAGATGCTTGATGTGGAACTTACTGCACAATTCTTTTATCATTTGATTGTTCAGGTTCTTGGCGTTGTCTAATACGATCACCTCCGGTTGTCCATATCGACAGACAATATTGTTTTTGATGAAACTAATGATGACCTATTTTATGACTTTGGGAAAGGAGGCTGCTTCAACCTATTTGGAGAAGTAATCGATCATGGTGAAAATGAATAGATAACCATTGCTGGCTTTAGGTTCCACTGGACCTATCACATCCTTTCCCCACATGGAGAAAGGCCATGGTGAACTCATGTTGTGCAGCTCGTTTGGAGGAGCGTGGATGGCATTTCCATGTATTTGGCATTGAAAACATCTCTTAACGTGATCATTGCAGTCAGCCTTAAGAGAGATCCAATAATGTACAGTTCTTAATATTTTCTTGGCTAGTAGATGACCGCTCATGTGTGGACTACAGACTCCACCGTGTATTCATCCATAAGTCTTTGGGCTTGCTCTTTGTCGAGGCATCTTAACAAGCCTATTACCGCATCCCTTTTGTAAAGTGCATCTCCGCTCAAATAGAACTTCATGGCCATTTTATGAATCTACTTTCGCTCAAATTAACTTGTCCCAGCGGGTGTGGATCCATCACGGAGATATTCCTTGATGTCTTAATACCAAGGCTGCTTGACAGGAGGTATTTCATCTGATACTTCTCCAATGTAACTCCCATATTTCGGGGCTTTTTGAATTGTGAACTTGATGTTGGGAAATCCACTCTTATCGGATATGCGGATTAATGAAGCCAAAGTTGCCAATGCATCAGCGAAGTCATTCCGACCCCGAGGACTATGAACGAAGGTTATATATTCTAATTCCCGGGATATTTTGAGGACATGTCGATGATAGGGCAGCAAATACAGTTCTTTGGTGAGATACGCGTCGCTGGTTTGTCTGATGACCAGCTCGAAATCTCCGAAGACGAGTAGGTGTTTGATAGACATGGATTGGGCTAATTTCAACCCCATTATATAGCCTTCATAGTCGGCTGTGTTGTTGGTGTTACCAAATTAAAGTTTGGCAGCCACAGGATACTGCTTTCCTACACCAAAGATGAGGACTGCCCCAGCTCCGGCACCTTCCATTTTTACCGCTCCGTCGAAATACATTTTCCTATAATTGGACTGTATTCTCAGACTGGAGTTGTTGAATTGTCATGATCCCATCATCCGGGAAATATGCCTCCACGGGCTCGAACCCTCATGAAGGTGCTTCAGCTATTTGATCTGCAATGCCTTGACCCTTGATTGACTTCTGAGTCACGTAGACAATGTCGAACTGCTGTAGGATCAACTGCCATTTAGACAGTCAGCAATTCAACATTGGTTTATTGAATACATATTTGAGTGGATCCATGCGAGATATGAGGTAGGTCGTATGCCCATGCAAATAGTGTTGCAACCTCATGGCGGCCCATGCTAACGCACAACATGTCTTTTCGATTCGGGTGTACTTCTGGTCACCACTGCTGAATCTTTTGCTGATGTAGTAGATATCTCTTTCTTTACTACTATCATCCTTATGTCCTAACAGGCAGCCCATTGCGTTGTTATTAATGGACAAGTACATGAATAAGGGAACTCCATCCCTTGGGAGTACCAAAACAGGTACTTCAATCAGCTGCTTCTTGATGGCAAGGAAGGCTTGTTGAGAATCTTCATTCCATTTTGTGGAGGAATTCTTCCTTAACAGCTTGAAAATGGGTTCACAGGTTGTTGTGAGCTATGAAATAAAATGGCTTATGAAGTTAATCCTTCCCAAGAATCCACGTATCTCTTTTTCTGTACGAGGTACGGACATTTCAGTAATGGCTTTGATCTTGGTAGGGTTGAGCTCGATGCCTCGATTACTCACCAAGAATCCTAGCAGCTTGCCTACTTTGACGCTAAAAGCACATTTGGCAGGATTGAGCTTGAGGTTATACTTACGTAACCTGCTGAACAGCTTCCTGAGATGGTCGATGTGATCATCCTCCATCCGGGATTTGATGATGATGTCATCCATATAAACTTCAATCTCTTTGTGCATCATGTCATGGAAGAGGGCCATCATGGCTCGCTGATACGTGGCTCCGGCATTGATAAGACCGAAGGATAGTCGTCTATAGGAGACGGTTCCCCAGGGAGTGATAAAAGTTATTTTCTCCCGGTCTTCTTCAGCAACCATGATTTAATGATAACTAGCAAAGCAATCCACAAAGGAATACATGCCATACTGCGCAGTATTGTCGATTATGATGTGGATGAACGGTACAGGGAAATTATCCTTGAGGCAGGCTTTATTTAAATCCCAGTAATCCATGCAGACTCGTACCTTCCCTCCGGGCTTAGTCACGGGAACTATGTTTGACAACCATTCTGGGTATGTTGATACTATGATGATTCTATCTTTGAATTGTTTAACAATTTCTTCTTTGACTTTCAGACTCCATTCAAGTTTCAATCGCCTGAGCTTTTGCTTGACTGGTTTGAATCCATCTTTGATGGGCATTCGATGGATGACAATATCAGTGGATAAGCCAATCATGTCTTTATGTGACCATGCAAATATATCCTGATACTATTTTAGGAGTTCGATCAGGTCGACTTTTTGATTGGGTGTGAGGTCTGAACCTATTTGGATTTCTTTGATGTTTTTGAAGTTTCCTATGTTGATGGTGGTGGTATGGTTGAGGTTTGGTTTGGGTTTGTCTTCGACCCATTCTTTGATCTCCTCGGGCACCTCATAGTCATCTTCCTCCTCTTGATCAATAGCCATCAAGTCGAAGTTCAGTTCTACATCAAAGTCATAGTCATTTTGATAGGTTGGCATCTCATCAGTAGAGACACACACACATCCAATGCTTGGGTCCCTTTTCGACCGAGGGAAAGGACATTGCTCCAGTTGTCCAAGGTCAGATCCTCATGAATCGGGAGGATTAGGGATTATCTGTCTCGTCTTGGATGATGACTGAGACATCCTTTATAATAGGGCCAGGGCTCTTCTTTGAACTTCTCCCTTTTCCCTTCTTGATGCGAGGAATTTGAACTTAATCCTCGTCGTTGCTATCTAGGAGTTCGTCATTCATGCCCTCGTAGTTGATAATGACCCTCATGTTAGCGAATGGGTCTCGTCCTTCGTACAGGATCTTTTCTTTTCCCTTTTTACTGTCTGCCTCAGGCTTGAGGGCTTTTCTTTCATGGACAGGTATAATTGGAGGGAATAGAATGGCTGATACCGCAGTTGGGATTTTCCTTGTAGGTTTCACCCATTCGGCATTTGTGCAATTTGGCAGCAGAATTGTGGTGGCATGAGCCTTGGAATGTTTATGTGGGTTCCGACGGCTTGACCTGGATGAATATCCCAATCCTGCTCTCCCAATCTGACTTGGGATTTGGAATGGCATCTTAATACCTTGTTTATCCTTTCCCAACCCTTCTCCAGGTTGGAAACCCGAAGATACCATTTTTTGCCCCACTATCATTACTTTGGTGGAGACTTTAGGTTTTAGGGCTGGTGCCCCGATAGGTAGATATTGAGTATCGCTCACCTCTAGAGCTTGAAAACTGGCAGGTTCAATGCTCACATCCAAGCTGATCACTGGCACATCCCCATTTATATAGGTAGGGTATTCTGGTTCGGCATTCACTATGATGAGGCTGCTGTTGATAATGTACTTGAGTTATTAATGGAGGGTGGATGGCACTGCCCCTGCCATGTGGATCCAGGGTCTGTCCAGCAATAAGTTGTATCCGGTGGTGATGTTGAGCACCTGGAAAGATACGTAGAAAGTGTGTGGGCCAATCTCTAGAGGAAGATTTATTTCCCCCATAGTCTGTCGGCGAGATCCATCGAAGGCCCGGATGACGATATGACTGGTTTTGATCCAATTCGGATTGATCTTCATCCCTTCTAAAGTATCGTATGGACAAATGTTGAGGGATGATCCTCCATCGATGAGCACACCCCCGATTACATATTCGGAGGACATTACAGCTATATGCAGGGACTTGTGGTGGCCCGTTCCCTTTGCCGGGATATCATCGTTAGTGAAAGATATTACATTGTTGTTGAAGATGTGTTCGATCACGTGACAAAATTTCTCGGTGTCCACTGTATGTGGCAAATGAGCTTCTTCTAGTACTTTCACTAGAATGTTGCGATGATCCTCTGAGAATAGGAACAAGTCGAGGATGGACACTTGTTTAGGTGTGTCCTTCAAGCTCTGCACTATTTTGATTTCATTGTGTCCCATTTTGTTAAGGAACTATTTGATTTTCTCTTCAGCTACCTTCTCTTTTGCTTTGATGACCAGTTTGATTACCCACTGAGGTAGGTATAAGGGATTGTCCTTCAGTACAACGGTAATGTTATTTGAAGTGGAGCCTTCATTGTTCTCTTAGTTCCATGGGACACACTTCAGACTGATGATGGGATACTGAGGTCTGAAGGGCAAGATTAGAGACTGAGGTGCAGCCACCTTCACAGGATTTTGTATCTCTTGGACCCCTTTCCCTGTCAGTACCAAGGGTTTGAGAGTCGACTCCCTATCGCATGATATGACAGCCACTGTGTTCTGGTTTCATACAGTGGGGATCCAGAGAGTGTCATTGTCTGGGAGATCGAGGATTTGATTTCCCCTTATCAGGTCCCCATTTTCAATCATGTCTTGAATCAGGTTACGAAGTGCCCAGCAATCCTCGGTATCATGGCCGGGTGAATTGGAATGGTACTGACATATTTGGTCATGTTTGAATTTTCTGACTCAAGGGTTCAATGGAGGTAACAAGTCTGCAACCATTCCCTCGTTGATTAACATTTGGAGAATTTCTTCCATTGATTGATTTAGGTTGGTGAAGTTCCTTTGAAATAGGAATTTCCCATCCATTCGGAGATTCTCTTCTTCGGCCACCCTGTTGGCCCAAAGATCATTCTCATTATACTAGTATTGATTTCTTGGAGAAGTGATCTCCGGTGTGGGAGGACGATCGACAATGGATTGATTGATTTGTTTCATTATATTCCTGGTGAGCTTATGCTGGTAAACGACCAGTTCTGCTAACTGCCTGATCTGTTCCTTGATAAACTTGATCTCCTGCTCTATCAGGAATTGCCTTTCTGAATATTTCCCAACTGTATGGGGTGCTATTGCTGGATGGAGTTAATTCTCCCACATAACGGAGGTATTTGGATCCTTCTCCATTTGTAGTGCTGATCATATTGACATTCTCCTCTTTATGCTGTGGCAAAGGATTGTCCTGCACATGGGGTTGCTCAGTCTTTGTGACCACAATCTCTCCGCTGTCAATCAAGTCTTGTATTTTATGCTTGAGAGACCAACAGTCTTGGGTGTCATGGCCTGGAGATCCAGAGTGATAAGCACACTTCTTGCTTGGGTCGAAATTCTGACCATTAGTGTTGGTTGGTGGAAGGAGTTGGACAATCTTCTTCTGGGATGTTAGAAGTTTGAATACGTTCTCAAGTGAATCCCTTAGAGGGGTGAAAGTTCTTTGATGCCTAACCTCCATATTTTTCTGGAGTCGAGGGTTTGAAGGTTGTGCCAGATTTTGAAAAGGGGTATAATTCCTCCTTTGAATGGGCATATTGTTTGACTCGCTCCTTGGATTTTGTCCTTGTAAAACCAAGGAGACTTCTTCATCTTTCTTTTTGTGCACCCTCTGGGGATTACTCTAGTAATTTCTGGATTGGATATGCTCGACGACAGCTTCGATGGTGGTTAGATCTTTTATCTTCCTGGATTTGAGCCCCAATTCGGCCATTTCGCCATGTTTGATTATTTCAAAGAATGGTTTTTCTATGCCTGCTAGGACCCTCTCATAATAAGGCACTTCTTGGATGTCGATGAAGGTCATGACTATTTCAGATTCAGTCATGGCTGGGGTGACTTGTGCTGTGACCCGTCTCCATCGCTGGGCATATTCTCTGAATGATTCAGTGTTATTCTTCCTAATCTTGGTAATTTGGTATCTGTCTGGAGCCAGCTGAGATTGGAAGCTGTATTGACCGAGGAAGGCGTGGTCCAGTTCTTCCCAACTGTGGATTTTGTAGTTGTCCAGACGGGCATACCATACTCTCGCCTCTTCGGTTAGACTCTTCTGAAATAGCTGCATTCGAAGCTTCTCGTCCTCTGCATAGGATCCGAGTTCTCCAATGAATACTTTTAAGTGTGTTTAAGGATCTCCCGTTCCATCATACTTCTCGAAGTCGGGAGTTTTAAATTTTTTGAGATAACGAGCCCCGGGGAATATACAGAGGTCGGAGTAATTGACACTACTGAATGCCCCAATCCCTTTGATTGATCAGAGAGCTTCCTCCATTTGTTGTACTTTCTTCATAATGTCACCAGCTTCCTGTTCTTTAACTAGGGGGGGTGATTTTAGGGGTTTTGTTGGTCGTGTCCTAGTTTTGTGGTCCAGGAATTTGAGTTTTGGCCTTTTTAGTCTCTTGACCGTCAGCACTACCACCAGATGCTCTTGGTTCTGAGTGAGCTTGAGATTGTTTTTCTTTAAGGGCCTTGCTTTGTTCTCGTAGAAAACCGGCTAACTCGGCTATCTGATTTTTTAGTCCTTCAAACTCTTCCCTGGATACCGTGGTGGATTCTGGTTGAGCACTAGAAGCCATATTCGTGGATGGACTAGGTGATTTAGATTTAGACCTAGTAACAAGACCAATTTTTACCTACAACAAAACGTAGGCGTGCCAATTCTCTGATGTAGGTAAGGATAGAATGCATGACGTGCTTTTTAGATTTTATCCTGCAAAATCGAGGTTAGTTGTTTTGATGGCAGGATGACATGGTATTTTGACAGGGAAAGTAAATCTTTCATTATGATATTTACATTGTGCTCCTTGATAATCGGAGACTTAACATGGAATTGAAAGAGGAAGGCATGAAGAAGCTTCCCTTCAGATTTGGTTACTCAGAGGCTGACCTATCTTAGGTTACTCTCGCGGCTTTTGTTTTAGCATAAAGGTTCCCAGATCATCGCAATCTATTAGAGGAGAAATTAATCCGATCTTTCAACCGGAGTGAATCTGGGTGGTGCATTTTCATGAGCCCCAGAGACTTAGTTGTCCCCAGAGACAATACTTATCACCGACCGGGTTTTCCTCCTTGTGAGAGGGACAAACAACATATATTCACATACATCGTGCCTCGCTGTAGTGCATATGATGACATGGGTGCGAAGTACTAAATATGGGTGCAAAGCACTAAAAAGCAGGAAAGCATTCATTCACATTCATTCAATTTAAAGATGCAGCATTCATACATTTAATAAAGACGCAGCATTCACTCATTCATTGACTGTGGAGACGCAGAATTTCAAGCGTTCAATAGTTTTGAAAGGGAAATGTTTGAAAAGATTTGAAAGCAGCCTAAGCCCTCTACTGATCCCCAGCAGAGTCGCCACCTGTCGACGTTGGTTTAAAAAATCCTCAGGTCAGGTCACAACCCGGATCTTTTAATCTCTTTTCCTAAGTTCTCTATACCCTCACTCTTTTTATTTAGGAATAAGGTTTTGAAGGGTTTTTTTAGGAGAAAGGCCAGCATATATCATGTCAACGATTTGAACATTTTACAAAGTTTCCAGTTGGTAGATTTTAAATGGTTGTACCAACTCAACCGAGTTTTGTTTGAAAGAGGCCCAATTATTGGACACTGTCAAAACTTGATCTTTGAAAACAAAGTTTTGAGCTCGGGGGCTTTGGTTAAGTGTGGGGAAGATGTTAGGCACCCCACGACTCCCGTGTAAACACGGTACCACATCTTTTCAATATTTTCCTTTAAAAATTGGAATGCGTGAGTGAATTTTGTTTGAAAATTGGGCCTATTGATTTGAAAGTAGTGCTTTGCTTCGTTGAACCTATATACGAAGGGTTTGATTTGATTAAAAACCAGTCTTTGATTTGATTTGCAAAAGCATTTAATTTGATTTTCTTTGAAAAGCTTTTCTTTTGATTGATTTGAAAATGATATTTTGAAAGCTGGTTTATCAAACCCTTACGCTGCCATAGGAATTGAAGCCTGTTGATACTTCTAATTTTATCTTTATAGCCTTAAGGCTGCATGTGAATGGTGATTTGTCGGGCTGCGAAGCATCCTCGACCACAGAATATACAAGTGTCGGTCTCCTCATGGGTATGAAAACCATCGGAGGGACGCTGACACGACAATCAACATTTTTTTCATTATATCGAGACCTTAAATCCGGTATGTACATTTTTTTGCATAAAAACTGGCAGGGTACATTTGTAAATTTGAGTTTGTCCATCGTGGGAATCAGATTCCGATCGTTTTGATCTTGAATCCCACGATTCCTAGGCTCACATATGAATAGCCAAAACCTGCACAGTTCAAATTTGTACAGAAACAGATAAATATCCCAATATTGCCAAAACCGAGGATTCATTCAGTTCTGGTCCGCAAGGCCAAAGCGTCTCATTCCCACTAGATAGCGATCTAAGGGACGCGAGGTTGCTTTTGCAGCTGAAACTAGAAAGAAAGATAGATTTAAGGAAATCTCAGCCATTCTAGCTTTCCGGTTCAGTCTGGAGATTTTGAACCGTTTGAAAACTAGAATTGGAGAGATTTAAATAAATCTAGTCCGCCCGCAGATATGTCAGCACCAATTCATATAAGATGAATATTTATAGCTGCAATTGAATAAAATAAGCAAAACAGTATATATATATAGTTATATATATGCAGAAAACTGTAAAGGGCGATGGGTTTTCACGCGCAAGCCTGAACTGGAATTTATATATATATATATATATATATATATATATATATATTTATAAAAGCTGTATAAAAGCCACGAAATGATCCAGGCTTGATAGAAATGAAATATATATATATATATATATGTATATATACAGAAAAACAGTAAAAAGGGCGATGGGTTTTCACGCCGGTGCCCGAACTGGAATTGAAATTAACATAAAAGTAGTCAACCAATGACTGGGGAGATCACCCAGTATGGTGAGGAGTGCAAAAGCATTTAAAAGGCCATGAAATAGTTCAGGCCAGACTGGAATGTAAATTGCAGAAAAGTAGTCAACTAGTGACTGGAGAGATCACCCGTATGGCGAAGTGTGCAAAAATAGTATAAAGGGCGATCGATTTTCACGCCGGTGCCCGAAATTGAATTAAAATATATATATATATATAATATGGACAGAAATGTAGTCAACCAATACTGGGAAGAGAACCCAGTTATGGTGAAAGTCGCTTATATATGCGTAAATATATATAAAAGCGGTAAACTACCTCGGATTTGACATCCGGGCCTGACAGAATTGAAATGTTAGTAAATATACAATTAAATATATACAAAAAAGGGCCAAATCGGGACTGGGAAGATAACACACTCCAGCGAAGTTGCCAAAACGTAGGTGCTAGTGCATTAAAGCTGCTGGAGCTGACGGATCGTCAATCTGAGTTGTAGAAATGCCAGAAAACCAGTTTATGTACAAAAATACTCCAAATTTTGACGAAAACGACCACGAAACTAAGTTCCGGGCATTTTTAAAAAACGAAAATTAACGTGTAAGTGTATAAAAGTACGAATAAGTAATATTCACTTTGTGATGGTGAAAATACTTACAATGAACTGCTACACGGGCTTTTTGCCAAATTGTAGGCTCTATACGTCCAAATCTACCGGTTATTTTCTGATATGTGGTAGTATATGGGTATATCTACGTGTTAGAGTAAAAATATTTGGGTTTGGAAGAGGTGTAAAAGTCAGAAAATTGAACTGGCAGAGCTTCGCTGTGTTTCTAGTTTTTGTTAAATGAAGGGGGGCACCTTTATTTATAGGCCAGGGAGCCTCCACTCTACCTGCTGTTGCCGGAGGTAGAGGTGCGACTCCCCTGGTGGGTCCTGCGGTGCTGGGTTCCGTCGTCTTGAAGTACGTACACGCATGACAACGCGCAGTCAAAGTCGAAACTTTCTAACTTTTGATCAGAGCGTCCGTTTGAGGTGCGCGATACCTTTTTGGAAAGCCCTTGCCGAGAGTGTCACAATGACATGGGATAAAACATTTTTTAGGTCCCAGAAGACGGGTTCATAACCAGGTCTTTGATTCTCCGTAGTTTGTCCGTTGAGCTGTCTTGCGTCGTTTGCACTCGAAATTGTCGTTATAGTTCATTCTGACTTCGATGGCATCAATTCAGCTTGAGTTTGACCGAATTGACTTAGAGTTGACAAAATGATCATTTTGCCCCTCCTGGGGTGGTCTTTGTTGGATCTGGCTTCCCAGGGTCATCTCTGGGGCTGAACTGCACTTCCCGGACTGAAACCGGGATGACTCCACATGACCTAGGTTGATGTCGAGGTTGACCTGTACCTCCCGGGTTGATGTCAGGGCTAACTTGAAGGCCCAATATTGAGATCGGGGTTTGAACTGACAGTTCAATTGGAGATCGAAGCTGGATAGACGGTCTGATTGGAGATCGGAGCTGGATAGACGGTCTGATTGGAGATCGAAGCTGGATAGATAGTTCGATTGGAGATCGGAGCTGTATAGACTGTTCGATTGGAGATAGGAGCTGGATAAAAGGTTCGATTGGAGATCGGAGCTGGATAGACGGTCCGATTGGATATCGGAGCTGGATAGACGGTTCGATTAGAGATCGGAGCTGGATAGACGGTTCGATTGGAGATCAGAGCTGGATAGACGGTTCGATTAGAGATCGAAGCTGGATAGACGGTTCGATTGGAGATCAGAGCTAGATAGACGGTCCAATTGGAGATCGAATTTGACTGGAGTATCGACATTGGTGATCGGATTTGATTGGAGTACCGATATTGGCGATCAAATTTAACTGGAGTGCCGATATTGGTGATCGGATTTGGGTTTGCTGGCATTGGTGGCTGGATTTAGGTTTATCAATATTGGGTATCGAATTTAAATTGAATGACCGGCATTGGTGGCCGAATTTGGATTGGAAGCCTGGTGTCGGTACCGGGGTTGATTTGATTGACAGCTTTGCCCTCCTACAGTGGTCGTATTGGGGCAAGGAAAATTTCGAGTGTCTACATGATAGTAGTACCAATGATCCTCAGACTTGAGATCATCATAGTATCTTGTGTATAATGAATTATACTTTGACTTATTCCTTAAGACCCTTGGGGTATATCAAAGGGTATGCTTCGGTGTAATAAGTTATAGATGGAGATAATGAATGATCAATAAAGAATCTACCGCTTCTAGTAAAAGAAGAGATATGCCCTATGTGATTCGATAAATGACAACCCAATAATCATTCGCCAAGGTGGAATGAAATTAGAAAAGAGTTTTTAATTTGCATTATTTGGAGTTGTGCATTTTATGATCGAAATATATATAATTAAATAAAATAAGACTTGATAGTAATTTCATGTCTTATATTTAATTGGGACATTGTATAGTGGAAGGATTGAATTGTACAGTAACTATTAACTCAATGGTTCTTTTATTATTAATGTTGAAATCTATATTATCTAGAATGTCGTTGATCGCTAAGGAGGCTTATCCCTATTGTAGAATAAATATTATTTAAATAGATTATTAGTTTAATTTATTTATTTAAATAAGATTAGAATTGTTCTAATTGATTTATTCACAACCGGTTTAATATGGAGCACTTAAAGGGTCACACCATAAAAGGAATAATAATTATTTAAGAAGGTAATGGCATAATCGTAATAATGTGTTAAGTGTAATTAATTTAATCTATGGTGATAGAATAAATTAAATAGCTTAATGTTTATTATTTAATATTTTAAAAATATTAAATATAAATTAATAAGAGGAGTCTTATTAATATTATTAAAATTATTAAAATTATTTTTAATTTCTAAATGAATTGAGGAATTAATTTAATATTAGTACTCTCATTTATTCCTAATAAGATTAGGAGGCAAATTAATTAAAATAGTTTAATTAATTATTCACAATGTGTTGGGAAGCCTAATTAATTAAAGGAGTTTAATTAATTAAATAAAATCCTATTTCTAATTAGATTAGAAGGGTTGACCAATATCTATATAAGAGGAGTCTTATGCTAGATATAAGATGATGAAATTTTAATTGTTGGAGAGTACTCATTTTCTATAGAGAATAGAAAAACTAAGGTTTAGCGAATACCCTTCTTCTTGAACAATTCCTCTTCCTTGGTGGATCACTTCTAGAGGTCAAACACTTGGGTGGCTAACGTTGATCAAAGGAAGGAATCAATCCCGGAGATTCAAGGAGATCGTGAAAAATAAGGAGTTGAACTCGTACATGTGAAAGCTTAGTTCTACAAGGGTATGATTCCATAACTTCTTATTTATGGTTTTAAATTAATAATGTGCATAAAGGATGATCCGGGTAATTGGCTTGTAGAAATTTTAAACTCTAATTTTACCATGCTTCCGCTAATTTTGTAATTTGATTGCACAATAATTTCTTACAAACCTAACAGTGGCATCAAAGCCAAACTTTTATGCAATTATTAATTATTTTTATTCCATATATTTATGAGTATGTATTTAGAATAATTTATTGGGCATAATTAATTGTATAAAATTATTTTTTTTATGAAAAAAAAAGTCAATTCCCGAAGCTTTGAAAATCATTCGCGAAAATCGTTTTTTTCGCTATGTGGGTTAGACACATTACTTTCATAAATGTTATCAGGTGGTTTTAAAAGGACCCAGGATTCACGTTATATTATATATATATATATATATATATATAATATAATATAAACCGAATGAAGGTTAACAGGTAATTCAAACATATATAAACCACCAGAAGTTATATATATATCTTAAGCTCACCCTTTATCCAACATATCTTGCTCACTCCCTTTAGCGACGGATCGGGCGACGGTTCGGTCCATCGCTATATATACAACCGTCGTCTATATGTTATTCGTCGCTATATGTTGTTCGTCGCTAAAAGCTAAGACGACGGTTGTATATATAGCGATAGACCGAACCGTCGCCCGGTCCGTCGCTAAATGGGGGTGAGCAAGATATGTTGGATAAAAGGTGAGCTTATGATCTGGACCGTATATATATATATATATATATATATATATATATATATATATATATATATGTATATGTATATGTATATATGTATATATATACACGTTACTATTATATATATAATATAATATAGGGTTACTATATATAATATAATATATATATATATATATATATATAATATTCTTAATAATTTTATAATTAAAATAAAGAGTTTATTTTAATCTTGAAATTGGATTTCATGCAACTTAAAATTGCCCATTAAATGATACTCATATATATATGGAATGTTTTTAATTCATGAGATGAATGTTTATTTATTGATGCATATGGTGATATGTATGATAATAAATATGATTGATTATGGGACTATTGACCAATGTGATTGGATTTATTTTACTTGGATGCTTGAATGTATGAGTTTTATTAAATGGGGTCTGCGTACCTCGTCTTCTCTAATTTATTCTTGATGTAAATTCTATCTCTCTCCTATGTACTTCCCCTTGACTGCTTATCAAGGTTTCTATTTAATTTTAAAATAGTTTATGTAATAGGATTAGTGAGAATTTTTTTGAAGAATTGGAGATCAAGTAACAAGGAGCGCTTGAAGACCCATTTGTAATGGAGCCCGGGTTTATATGTAATTGTTATATTTAAATTTTAATTATTGCACCCGTAAGTTTGACGTTTTGGTTCACTTGGTGGCTCGAGTGAACCAAACTAGAATAAAAGTTCATAATCAATCCGGGTAGAATATAGTATTCTATATATGCTTGCTAGTATTATATATATTATATTTTATGCAAACATGCTTCACATGTTTTAATAAAATGTGTTTGCATAAAATGACGTGTATTTATATATATATATATGCATGCGCGCTAAACAAGATGAGACTAATAATAACAAACCCCACAAAGTAATTATTTTAAGTCTAAAGCGTTCAAAGATATTTGGAATATCGAACGTCGCCTTCTAGCATGATAAAATTTATAGAGCATTAAATATTTAATATGAGTTTGTTGTGTTTTCCACAAGGCAAGTATTAAGTATTTAAGATGTTAATTTATCACATTTGATGCTTATAAAGAAAATTGAACAATATTATTTTGTTGTGTTTTCCACAAGGGCAATATTTTTCTTTTTTGAATATATATAAGTGTTAGGTTGGACTTAACTCAGATAATTTTGGTTCGGATGTGTCACCACATGATCAAAATAATCTGAGAGGCAAAATAAAAGGAGTTACATGTTGATGTAATTGACAAAGAGTTGTCTACCTATTTATTTATATATGGTTTATTATGTTTTCCACAAGGCTATATACATTTGAAATGGGATCCTTAATCTCACTAGCAAAATCTTTAATTAGATTTTAGCCGAACTATATAAGTGAGGGTAATATAGTTTGAAAACAATAGTGGGAGATACCAATTTAAAATAAGACCTAATTTATTTTGATATGTTAATTAATTAAATGAATGTTTGCTAAAATATTGTCTTTTCACATGCAAAAATTAAAAAATATCGAAATCACTGATTTCACTGCGTAGCATACTTGATGCTAACAAACTGACTGGACTGAATTATACGGACTGGTTAAGGAATCTGAGAATAGTTCTCACTGCTGAAAAGATTTCTTATGTCCTAAATTCGCCTATCCCTGCAATTGTTGCAGACACAACCTCTGAGGAAGAGATTGCCACTATAGAGAAGTGGCAAGATGATGCATCTGTGACTCAATGCATTATGCTCACATCCATGAATAACGTGCTTCAACGTCAGCATGAAAACAAGGATGCCCCTACTATGTTGCTTCACTTCAAGGAGTTGTATGGATGAGAAAAGTAGGATTACTAGATATGAGATATCTAAGGAGCTCTTCCAATCTCGGATGACCGAGGGCACTGCCGTTGAGACTCATGTCCTAAAGGTGATCAATCTGATTGAACGCCTTGGACAGCTTGGGTTCGTCATGGATGGGGCGTTAAGTCAAGACTTAGTCTTGCAGTCACTCCCTGAGACCTTCTCACAATTTGTTGTGAATTTTCGCATGAATAAGTTGGATGCCAGCTTGCATGAATTACTTAACATGTTGAAAACTACTAAAGGTCACTTCCCATCATAGAAGAACCATGTCTTAATGGTGGATGATTCTTCCAAGAAAAGGAAGAGGCCCAAGGTATCTTCTCAAAAGAAGAAATCTAAGATGGTTAAGGACAATGTGAAAGTAAAGGATAATAAGAAACCTGATCCAGATAGCAAAGGAATGTGCTTCCATTGCAACAAGCCGGGTCATTGGAAGAGGAACTGCAAGAATTTCCTTATAGAACAAAAGCGGAAGAAGCTTGGAGAAGCTTCAAATCCTAATCAAGGTTTGTCTATGATTGAAATTAATTTTTCAGAAAGTCAAAATTCTACTTGGATATTGGATACCGGCTGTGGTTCTCACATATGTAATAATATGCAAGGACTGGTCAGAAGTAGAAAGCTGAACAAGGATGAGGTCGTCCTACGAGTGGAAAATGGAGCAAAGATTGCTGCAATAACTGTAGGAACTTATTGTTTAGCATTGAATACGGGCAAGTTCATTAATTTAAATAATTGTTATTTTGTTCTGAATGTCATTAGAAACATTATTTCTATTTCTGTATTGGATAAGGATGGTTTTAATATTATAATAAAGAACAACATTTGTTCTATTTATAATAATGATATTTTATATTGTATTAGAAATTTGTGAAATGGACTTTACATACTTGACTTGCATGAAAATATATTTCAAATTGAACAAACTAAGAAAAGGAAAAGAGATGATGTTAATTATACCTATATGTGGAACTGTAGACTCGGTCATATCAATGAAACAAGATTATCCAAGTTGCATAAGGATGGGCTCTTAGAGCTATCTGATTATGAATCATATCCAACTTGTGAATCTTATCTCATGGGAAAAATGACTAAATCTCCTTTTAGTAGAAAAGAAGAAAGAGTTACAGAGTTGTTAGCATTGGTTCACACAGACGTTTGTGGACCTATGACAACGATTGCATGAGGAGGGTATTCTTATTTTATTACTTTCACTGATGATCACTCAAGATTTGGATATATGTATTTAATGAAATACAAATTTGAATCATTTGAAAAGTTCAAAGAGTTCAGAAGTGAAGTAAAGAAACAAACTGACAAAAATATTAAGATTCTTTGATCGGATCGAGGTGGAGAATACTTAAGCTGTGAGTATCTTAATTGTCTCAAAGATAATGGTATAATCTCACATTGGACTCCACCAGGAACACCACAGTTAAATGGAGTATCTAAAAGGAGAAATCAAACATTGTTGGACATGTTTCATTCTATGATGAGTTTTACCGATCTTTCAGTATCATTCTGGGGCCATGCCCTAGAAACGGCTGCATACCTACTTAATAAGGTGCCTACCAAAGCCGTCCCAAAGACCCCATATAAGATATAAAAAGGGAGAAAACCAAATCTTAAGTATGTTAAGACTTGGGGTTGTCCAGCTTATGTCAAAAAGTTTGAAAATGATAAGCTACTGGCTAAATCTGATAAGTGTAGATTTGTTGGATATCCTAAAGAAACACAAGGATATTATTTCTATCATTCAACTGATCAAAAAGTGTTTGTTGCGAAATATGCTGCCTTCTTGGAAAAAGATTTTATCCATGAAGGGGTCAATGGGAGTAAGATATATCTTGAAGAAGTTCAAGAACCATAAATTACTATGGATCAAAGTCAGGTACCTGACCAAGTGGATGAATCTATTGTACAACACCCTACTCGTAAATCTGAAAGAGTAACGATGATACCTGACATGTATGGATTCGTCATAGAGGATGACGATGATGTACGCATTATGAATGATGATGATCCATTGAATTACGAATAGGCTATGAGTAGAAAAGACTCAGGGAAATGGGTAGAAGCTATGAAATTCGAGATGGACTCCATGGATGAGAACCAAGTATGGACTTTGTTTTCACCACCTAAAGGCATTAAGCCTATTGGGTGTAAAAGTGTCTTTAAAAGAAAGACTGGAGCGGACGGTAAGGTTGAGACCTATAAGGCCCGACTGGTTGCAAAAGTTTTCAAACAAAGACAAGGAGTTGACTATGATAAAACCTTCTCACTAGTAGCTATGCTCAAGTCCATTAGGATTTTGCTTGCGATTGCAGCTTATTACGACTATGAGATTTGGCAGATGGGAGTGAAAACGGCCTTCTTCAATGGGAAACTTGAGGAGGATGTGT
Organism: Panax stipuleanatus; assembly: GCA_020205555.1. Taxonomy (NCBI): domain Eukaryota; kingdom Viridiplantae; phylum Streptophyta; class Magnoliopsida; order Apiales; family Araliaceae; genus Panax; species Panax stipuleanatus. The sequence continues at coordinate 83,543 of JAINUT010002772.1, forward strand.
ATATGACACAGCCAGAGGGATTTGTTTCAAAGGTTAGAACAAATCAAGTTTGTAAGCTGTAACGATCCATTTATGGATTAAAGCAAGCTTTTCGTAGTTGGAACATACGTTTTGATGAGACAATCAAAGAGTTTGATTTTATCAAAAAATGAGGATGAACAATATGTATACAAGAAGGTTAGTGGGAGCGCTATTTCATTCCTTATATTATATGTTGATGATATATTACTGATAGGGAATGATATTCATATGCTATAATCAATCAAAATCGGGTTATCTAAACACTTCTCCACGAAGGACTTGGATGAAGCATTCTATATTTTGGGGATAAAGATCTATAGAGATAGATCTAAAAGGTTATCCCAAGGAACGCACATTGACTCAATGCTAAAGAGGTTTAGCATGGAAGATTCTAAAAAAGGTCTCATGCCGATGAGCCATGAAATACATCTCTCCAAGAAACAGGCCTTAAAGACACCTGAGGAGAGAGACCGTATGAGTAAATTCCTTATGCTTCAGCAATAGGATCTATCATGTACGATATGACATGTACTAGACTGTATGTCGCTCATGCACTTATTGTAACAAGCATATATCAGTCAAATCCAGGCGAAGAGCACTGGAAGGCAGTGAAAAATATCCTAAAGTACTTACGAAGGACTAAGGATGTATTTATTGTCTACGGTGGGTCTGAATTAAAACTCGAGGGCTTCACAGACTCAAGTTTTCAAACGGACCAAGATGACAGTAAATCTGTTTCGGGGTATGTGTTTACCTTAAACGGTGGCGCAGTGAGTTGGAAGAGTTCTAAACAACAAACAGTTAATGATTCAGTGACAGAGGCAGAGTACATAGCTGCAAGTGAAACTGCAAAGGAGACTATTTGAATGAAGAAGTTCATAACCAAACTTGGTGTGGTTCCTAGCATTGAAGGAGTAGTCCCCTTGTACTGTGACAACACCGGAGCTATTGCGCAAGCTAAGGAACCCAAGTCTCATCAGAAATTCAAACACGTGTTGCGGCGTTTTCACTTGATCAGGAAGATCATTGAAAGAGGAGACATCACCTTGGAGCGTGTAGACTCTCAAGACAACATTGCAGATTCATTTACTAAAGGTTTAACATAACAGCAATTTGATCGTCACTTAGAGAAGATGGGTATGAGATACCATGGTGATTGGCTTTAGTGCAAGTGGGAGATTGAAAGTAGTATGCATACAAGCCAATCATGTATGATGATAAAGCATGTACTTTGTAAACGATCTTGTTTATTTATTAATAAAAGTATTCATTTATTAAAGGCATTTAATTATCTAAATGATGCTATTTTTATAATATATAAATAACCCATAGTTTTAAGAAATGCTTTTAGAATCATGATGTTGATCATGCTAATGAAATCTAAATTCTTAGATAGCTTAAAACTAAAATAGTTCCCAATCGATGGATTACTAAAAAGGAGATTAGTAAATCCAGATAGATTAGTACATATGTTGCTTGCTCATTTGATGAGGATGATTGATCTCATGATCATTTGTGTGGAGACACTAAAGCAAGTATGTAGGTGCTTATTGGAGAATAAGTACAGTACTAAACGTGACTCACTAAGGAATACCTAATAAAGTTTTACTCGCCTGTCAATAGGAATTCCTAAAGTGATAGTAGGACAAGTGATTCTCAGACTTGAGATCATCATAGTATCGTGTGTATAATGAATTATACTTTGACTTATTCCTTAAGACCCTTAGGGTATATTAAAGGGTATGCTTGGGTGTATTAAGTTATTTATGGAGATAATGAATGATCAATAAAGAATCTACTGCTTCTAGTAAAAGAAGAGATATATTCTATGTGATTCTATAAATGACAATCCAGGAATCCTTGGCCAAGGTGGAATAAAATTATAAAACAGTTTCTAATTTGTATTATTTGGAGTTGTGCATTTTCTGATCGAAATATATATAATTAAATAAAATAAGACTTGACAGTAATTCCATGTCTTATATTTAATTAGGACATTGTATGGTGGAAGGATTGAATTGTACGATAACTATTAACTCAATGGTTCTTTTGTGATTAATGTTGAATTCTATATTATCTAGAAAGTCGTTGATCGCTAGGGAGGCTTATCCCTATTATAGAATAAATATTATTTAAATAGATTATTAGTTTTATTTATTTATTTAAATAAGATTAGAATTGTTTTAATTGATTTATTCACAACCGGTTTAATACGGAGAACCTAAAGGGTCACACCATAAAAAGAAGAATAATTATTTAAGAAGGTAATGGCATAATCGTAATAATATGTTAAGTGTAATTAATTTAATCTATGGTGATAGAATAAATTAAATAGCTTAATGTTTATTATTTAATATTTTAAAAATATTAAATATAAATTAATAAGAGGAGTCTTATTAATATTATTACAATTAATATTATTTTAATTTCTAAGGGAGTTTAGGAATTAATTTAATATTAGTATTCTCATTTATTTCTAATCAGATTGAGAGGCAAATTAATTAAAAGAGTTTAATTAATTATTTCCAATGTGTTGGGAAGCCTAATTAATTAAAGGAGTTTAATAATTTAAATAAAACCCTATTTCTAATTAGATTAGAATGGTTGACCAATATCTATATAAGAGGAGTCTTATGCTAGATATCAGATGATAAAATTTTAATTGTTGGAGAGTACTCCTTTTCTATAGAGAATAGAAAAACTAGGATTGAGCCAACCACCCTCCTTCTTGAACAATTACTCTTTCTTGGTGGATCACCTCTAGAGGCCAAACACTTGGGTGGCTAACGTTGATCAAAGAAAGGAATCAATCCCGGAGATTCAAGAAGATCACGAAGAACAAGGAGTTGAACTTGTACCTGTGAAAACTTAGTTCTACAAGGGAATGATTCCATAATTTCTTATTTATCGTTTTAAACTAATAATGTGCACAAGGGATGATCTGGGTAATTGGTTTGTAGAAATTTAAAACTCTGATTTTACAATGCTTCCGCTAATTTTGCAATTTGATTGCGCCATGATTTCTTACAAACCTAACATGAACAACATCTCGAGCACGACCAGTGAGCCCATCCGCAAAAGACCAGATTGCATCCTTCTCGGCTATAACCTCATCCCGAGCAGTAAGGGTCGCATCCCTCTCAGCATTAGTTGTATCCTTGCCTACCAAAGCGGTCAACATCAAGGCCCGAGCTTGATCCAGCTCAAAAGTCAGAACTTGCACTTGTCAATCCAGTGCATTCCCAAAGACTGGAATAGAACTCAGAGCAGTGCTAACTAATGATGTTGTCAAACCCACAAACAAATCATCCTTGGTCGGAGACATAGGACCCTCCATGGCCTCCTCCTCATAAATGGACCAATCCCCTACCTCATCCTAATCAACCACGTCCAAAGCCAAATTCGACTCCAACCAGACTGTATACTCTATTGATCGACCCAGATGGCCATCTCTGAACTCTGCAATCTGCCGATGGGACCAGAACCCGTAGATACAAGCCAAATCTATCTCGATAGCTGAACAAATGGGAAATCGTTAATCCTCAGTCCCCTCGAACGGATGAACATCCTGGTACTAATCAAACTGGCCCATCACCGCCAAAGGATGATATGCGGTCACCCCTCAAACCAACCAAGGGGAGGAAATCCAGGTCAGCCACATAAGTGATAAAGCTCAAGAAGGAGCAATAGCCAGAATACATGACTATGTCAAAGGGCTCCTCCATGGCATTTAGAAATATCGTCCAAAACATAACATCCACGCATGAAGCTGGACGAAAAGAAAAGGTCAAGGCCATACCATGACCAAAGCAGAACCCATGGAGACAAAGCCGACCAATCGGTCTAAGATGGGTCATGAACTAGATATATAGAAGAACATGACTACCTCTGAACTCCTGATCCCCAACTATCCGGCAAAAAGATGATGATATAAGTGTCTCCGCCAAGATGAGAGGAAGAATGGTGAAGTCATCTCTGAGAGCCCTGACGGCCATCGACATCCTTACATCCAGATAATCGGCGTAGAAAGGTATATACAAGTAAGATAAGGCGCACATGATCAGAGCATCTACCCGTACTGTTCGCCATCTCTCCTCTGAAATGTAGAAGTCCCCCCGATGAATAATGAAGTGTTAGGTTTGTAATATTCATGAACACAATCAAATTTCATTAAAATAGCGGAAGCATGGTAAATCAAAGTTTTAAAATTTTACAAACCATATGCCCGGATCATCCTTTATGCATAATTATTAATTAAACGAAAGAGATGAAGATTAGATTCATACCCTTGTAGAAACTAGATTCCTCAGGTACGAGTTCAACTCCAATTCTTTTTCGTGTTCAACTTGAATCCACCTAGTTTGATTCCTTCCTTTGATCAACGTTAGCCACCCAAGCGTTTGGCCTCTAGAGGTGATCCACCAAGAAAGAATAGTTATTCAAGAAAAATGGTGTTTGGCTAAACCTTAGTTTCTATCTCTATAGAAATTATGTACTCTCCCAACTCTTGGAATTTTAGTGTGTAACTTGTGTAACCTTATTCAATAATAAGACTTTCTTATTTATAGATGTAGGTAACCCTCCTAACCAATTTAGGATTTGGGTTTCATTTAATTAATTAAACTCTTTTAATTAATTAGACTTCTTAATCTTATTAAGAATAATTAATTAAACTCTTTTAATTAATTAGGAATAATTAATTAAAAGCCTCCTAATCTTATTAGGAATATATGAGAGTATTTTTATTAATTTAATTCCCGAACACCTTTAGAAATGAAACTAATAGTAATAATAATAAGACTCCTCTTATTAATTTATATTTAATATTTCTAAAATATTAAATAATAAATATTAGGCTATTTAATTTATTCTATCACCATAGATTAAATTAAATATACTTAACTTATTATTACGATTATTCCATTTATTTCGTAAATAAATATTCTTCCTTTTATTGTGTGACCCTTTAGGTTCTGCATATTAAACCAGTTGTGAATAAATCAATTAGAACAATTTTAATCTTATTTAAATAAATAAATTAAATTATTTAATTCATTTAAATAAATAATATTTATTCTACAATAAGGGTAAGCCCCCTTAGCAATCAACGACTTTTCAGATAATATAAATTTCAACATTAATCATAAAAGAACCTTTGAGTTAATAGTTATTGTACAATTCATTCCTTCCACTATACAATGTCCCAATTAATTATAAGACATGAAATTATTATCAAGTTTTATTTTATTTAATTATATGTATTTCGATCCTTAAATACACAACTCTAGATAATGCAAATTAGAAACTACTTTCTAATTTTATTTTGCATTAGCCAAGAACTAGTGAGTTGTCATTCATCGAATTACATAGGACATTCTGTTCTTTTACTAAAAGTGGTAGATTCTTTATTGATCATTCATTATCTCCATGTATAAATTATTATAATCAAGCATATCCTTTGATATACCCTTTGGGTCTTAAGGGACATGTCAAAGTATAACTCATCATACACAAGATACTATGATGATTTCAAGTCTAAGGCTTATTCGTACTACTATCACTAAAGAAATTCCTATTGATAGGCAAGTAAAACTCAATTAGTTATTACTTAGCGAGTCACGTTCAGTATACTTATTCTCCAATAAGTACCTACATACTTGCTTTAGTGTCTCCACACAAATAATTATGAGATCGATCATTCTCTTCCAAAGAGTAAGCAACGTATGTACCAATCTATCCGGATTCACCAATCCCCTTTTTAGTAATCTAACGATTGAGAACTATTTTTGTTTAAGCTATCTAAGAATTTAGATCTCAATAGTATGATCGTTATCATGATTCTAAAAGCATTGCTTAAAACTATGAGTTTATCACATTTAATACAACAACATTATGTAGATAAATTAAAAGTCTTTGATAAACAAATCTTTTATTAATAAATGAATAAGATTATTACAAAGTATATGCTTCATCATATCAAATATGATTGGCTTGTGTGCATACTACTTTCAATCTCCCACTTGCACTAAAGCCAATCGCCATTGTATCTCATACCCATCTTTTCTAAGTGACAATCAAACTAATGTTGTGTTAAAGCTTTAGTAAATAGATCAGCATATTGTCTTAAGAGTCCACTCGCTCCAGGGTGACTTCTCCTTTTTCAATGATTTCTCTAATCAAATGAAACCGTCGCAACACGTGTTTGGATTTTTGATGAGGCCTGGGTTCCTTGGCCTATGCAACAGCTCCAGTGTTTTCACTGCCTTCTAGTGCTCTTCTCCAGGATTAAACTGATATTTGCTAGTTACACTAAGTGCATGAGAGACATCCGATCTAGTACATATCATACCGTACATGATAAATCCTATTGTTGATGCATAAGGAATCTTACTCATACGGTCTCTCTACTCAGGTGTTTTTGGGGCCTATTTCTTGGAGAGATGTATTCCACGGCTCATCGGTATGAGACTTCTCTTGGAATCTTCCATGCTATACTTCTTTAGCATCGAGTTAATGTACGTTCCTTGAGACAAGCCAAGAATCCTTTTAGATATATCTCTATAGATCTTTATCCCTAAAATATAGAATGTTTCTCCCAAGTCCTTCATAGAGATGTGTTTAGATAACTATATTTTGATCGACTGTAGCGTAGGAATATCATTCCCTATCAGTAATATATCGTCAACATATAATACTAGGAATGAAACTGCGTTACCATTAACCTTCTTGTACACACATGGCTTTTTCTCATTTTTGATAAAATTAAACTCTTTAATTGTCTCATCAAAACGGATGTTCCACCTACGAGAAGCTTGTTTCAATCCATAAATGGATCGTTGTAGCTTATAGACTTGATTTGTTTCAATCGTTAAAACAAAACCCTCTGGTTGTGATATATACACATCCTCCCCAAGTTTTCCATTGAGGAATGTCGTTTTCACGTCCATCTGCTAGATTTCGTAGTCATAGTAAGCTGCAATTGCAAGCAAAATTCGAATAAACTTGAGCATAGCTACTAGTGAGAAGGTTTCATCATAGTGAACACCTTATCTTTGTTTGAAATCTTTCGCGACCAGTCGGGCCTTATAGGTCTCTACCTTGCTGTCAGCTCCATTCATTCTTTTAAAGACCCATTTGCACCCAATAGGCTTAATGCCCTCAGGTGATGAAACCAAAGTCCATACTTTGTTCTCATACATGGATTCCATCTCGGATTTCATGGCTTCTAGCCATTTCTCTAAGTCTTTACTACTCATAGCCTGTTCGTAATTCAATGGATCATCATCATCTGTGATGTGTGCCTCATCGTCATCCTCTACGACGAATCCATACCGTTCAGGTATCTTTGGTACTCTCCCTGATTTACGAATAGGGTGTGTTACAGTAGGTTCTTCCCCTTGGTCAGGTACCTGACTTTGATCCGTATTATTTGTGGTTCTTGAATTTCTTCAAGATATATCTTACTCCCACTGACCCCTTCTAGGATAAACTCCTTTTCTAAGAAGGCAGCATGTTTCGCAACAAACACCTTTTGATTAGTTGGATGATATAAATAATACCCTGATGTTTCTTTAGGGTATCCCACAAATCTACACTTGTCGGATCTAGTCTGCAGCTTATCATTCTCAAACTTTTTGACATAAGTTGGTCAACTCCAAGTCTTAACATGCTTAAGATTTGATTTCCTCCTTGTCCATATCTCATATGGAGTCTTTGGGATGGATTTGGTAGGTACCTTATTAAGTAGGTATGTAGCCGATTCTAGAGCATAACCCCAGAATGTAAAGTCCATTCATGAATTTACTAACACCATATAAAACATTTTTATTATAAATGGAACAACTAGTGTTCTTTATTATAATATCAAAACCATATATATCTAATACAGAAATTGAAATAATGTTTCTAATAACTGTTAGAACAAAATAATAATTATTTAAACTAATGGACTTGCCCGTAGGCAGTGCTAAACAATAAGTCCCTACAGCTAATGCAGCAATCTTTGCTCCATTTTCCACTCGTAGGACGACCTCATCTTTGTTCAGCTTTCTACTTCTGATCAGTCCCTGCATAGTATTACATATGTGAGAACCACAGCCGGTATATAATACCCAAGTAGAAGATTGTCTTTTAGAAAGATTAATTTCAATCATGAACAAACCTTAATTTGAAGTCGAATCATCTTCTGCTTTTGTTTCGCAAGGAACTTATCACTAGTTCCTCTTCCTGTGTCCTGGCTTGTTGCAATGGAAGCATATTCCTTTGCTAGCCGGATTAAGTTTCTTATTATCCTTAGGTTTCACCTTACCCTTAGCCTTCTTATTTTTTTTCTTCAGAAGATAGCTTGGGCCTCTTCCTTTTCTTGGAAGAATCATCCACTAATAAGACTTGGTCCCTCTTGGATAAGAACTGACCTTTTACAGTTTTTAACATGTTAAGTAATTCAGGCAAGCTGACATCCAACTTATTCATGTGAAAATTCACAATAAATTGTGAGAAGGTGTCTGGGAATGAATGCAAGATCAAATCTTGAATCAACTCCCCATCCATGACGGACATGATTCTCAACAGTAGTGCCCTCAGTCATACAAGATCGAAAGAGCTCCTTAGATATTTGATATTTAGCAGTCCTACTTTGCTCACCATACAACTCTTTGAGGTGTAGCAATATAGTAGGAGCATCCATAATTTCATGCTAACGCTGAATCTCGTTACTCATGGATGAGAGAATGATGCATTGAGCCATAGACGCATCATCTTTCCACTTTCTAAAAGTAGCAATCTCTTCCTTAGAGGATGTTTCTGCAACAGTTGCAGAGACGGACGAATTTAGGACATAAGAAAGCTTTTCAGCAGTGAGAACAATTCTCAGATTTCTTAACCAGTCCGTGTAATTTGGTTCGATCAATTTGTTAGCATCAAGTATGCTACGCAATGATAGTGAGTGTGACATTTTTAAATTCTGCATGTGAAAATAAAATAACATTTTAGCATACATTCATTTAATTAATTACCAAAATAAATTAGGTTTTGTTTTAAAATTGTATGTCCTACTATTTTCTTCAAACTATATTACCCTCACATATATAGTTCGCCAATATCTGATTAAAGATCTGCTAATGAGATTAAAGATTCCATTTTACATGTATATAGCCTTTGGGGACACAACAAATTATATATAAATAAATATGTAGACAACTCTTGTCAATTACATCATCATGTAACTCCTTTTGCCTCCTAGATTATTTTGATCAAGTGGTGACACATCCGAATCAAAATTATCTACGTTAATTCCAACCTAGCACTTCCATATATTTGAAGAGAAAAATATTATCCTTTTGGTGACACAACAAAATAGTATCGTTCAATTCCTTTATAAACATCAAATGTGATTAATCAACATCTTAAATATTTAATATTTGCCTTGTGGTGACACAATAAACTCATATTAAATATTTAATACTCTATTAATTTTATCATACTAGAAGGCGACGTTCGATGTTTCAAATATCTTTGAACGCTTAGGACTTAATATAAATTCTTTGAGGATTTTTATTATTTGTCTCATCTTGTTTACCTCGCATGCATGCATATATATATATATATATATATATATATATATATATATATATATATATATATATAATACGCATCATATTAACTAACATGTGAAGCATGTTGTATAATATATAAAATATATATAGTAAGCATGCACATATAGAATATTATATTCTACCCGAATTGATTATGGATTTTTTTTCTAGTTTGGTTCACTAGAGCCACCAAGGGAACCAAATGGTTAAACCCTAGGATGTAAGAATTAAATTTAAACATAACTATTACATTTAAACTCGGACTCTATTGCAAACGGGTCTTCACGCGCTCCTTGCTCCTTGGCCTCCAATTCTTCAATGATAATTCTAATTAATCCTATTACATAAACTATTTATATTAAATAGAAACCTTGATCAGCAGTCAATGGAAAATATATAGGAGGGAGACAGAAATTACATCAAGAAAAATTAGAGAAGACGAGATACGCAAACCCCATTTAATAAAACTCATACATGCATCCAACTAAAATAAAATCTAATCGCATTGGTCAATAGTCCATAATCAATCCCATTTATTATCATACACATCATCATATGCATCAATAAATGACCTTCATCTCATGAATAATAAACATTCAATATATACATTGATATCGATTTAATGGACAAATTTTAATTAGCATTAAATCCAATTATAATTCAAAATAAATTCCTTTATTTAATCAACATAGAGTCCTATTCCAAATTAAAAATAAATAACTTTATTTTAATTTAAAAATACTAGAAAAACATGGAATCCAATTTTTAATTTAAAATAAACCTTTTATTTTAATTAGAAATAAAAATAAATAAATAAAATTTTATTTATTTCCTAGGTACTGGCGCTGCGGCTCCGCGAATAAACTAATTTCAGGCGCTGCGGCGCCGGGTCACCCTTTCAGAAACCAGGTCAGGCGCTGCGGCGTCGGGTCCGTGTTTTTGAGATCCTGGTCCAGCATTGCGGCACCGTGATTACACTGTAATCAGGGGTTGCAGCGCTAGTCTCTAGAATTTATTTTTTCAATTCGCGAATTGTGCAATTTTTCTCAAAAAATATGATTATTTGCCAAAAATTATGCCCAATAAAATTATTCTAAACATATATCACCATACATTTTGAATCAAAACAATTAATAACTCGCATAAAGGTTTGTCTCTGATACCACTATTAGGTTTGTAATATTCGTGAACAAAATCAAATTGCATTAAAATAGCGAAAGCGTTGTAAATCAGAGTTTTAAAATTTTACAAACCATATACCCGAATCATCCTTTATGCATAATTATTAATTAAACGAAAGAGATGGAGATTAGATTTATACCCTCGTATAAACTAGCTTCCTCAGATACGAGTTCAACTCCAATTCTTTTTCGCGTTCAATTTGAATCCATCAGGTTTGATTCCTTCATTTGATCGATGTTAGCCACCCAAGCACTTGGCCTCTAGAGGCGATCCACCAAGAAATAACAGTTATTCAAGAAGAATGGTATTTGGCTAAACTCTAGTTTCTATCTCTATAGAAATACTGTAATCTCCCAACTCTTGGAATTTTAGTGTGTAACTTGTGTAACCTTATTCCATAATAAGACTTTCTTATTTATAGATGTAGGTAACTGTAACAACCCATGTTAAATCCCGAGTCTAGAATAAATCTCGGGTCAAATTCCAAGTCCGAATCAAATCAAATCTATCAAAATAAGGCCTTAAACTACTGGCCCAATAGTATCTTCTTGGGTCATCTTAGCCCACCACAAGCTCACCCAAAAGTCATGACTGAAGATCCTATTACTAGTAACTTATTTTCTTATATGCAGACAAATTTTTCTCCTATCTTTCGATGTGGGACTAGGTGTTACAGTAACCTTCCTAACCAATTTAGGATTTGGATTTCATTTAATTAATTAAACTCTTTTAATTAATTGGGCTTCCTAATCTTATTAGGAATAATTAATTAAACTTCTTTTAATTAATTAACCTCCTAATCTTATTAGGAATAAATGAGAGTACTTTTATTAATTTAATTCCCAAACTCTTTTAGGAATTAAACTAATAATAATAATAGTAATAATAATAATAATAAGACGCCTCTTATTAATTTATATTTAATATTTTTAAAATATTAAATAATAAATATTAAGCTATTTAATTTATTCTATCACCATAGATTAAATTAAATATACTTAACTTATTATTACGATTATGTCATTTGCTTTTTAAATAAATATTCTTTCTTTTATGGTGTGACCCTTTAGGTTCTCCATGTTAAACCAGTTGTGAATAAATCAATTAGAAAATTTCTAATCTTATTCAAATTAATTAATTAAACTATTTAATTTATTTAAATAAATAATATTTATTCTACAATAAGGTAAAGGCTCCTTAGCGATCAACGACTTTTCAGATAATATTGATTTCAACATTAATAATAAAAGAACCTTTGAGTTAATAGTTACCGTACAATTCATTCCTTCCACCATAAAATGTCCCAATTAATTATAAGACATGAAATTACTATCAAGTCTTATTTTATTTAATTATATATATTTCGATCCTTAAATGTACAACTCTAGATAATGCAATTTAGAAAATACTTTCTAATTTCATGCTACATTGGCTAAGGACTATTGTGTTGTTATTCATCGAATCGAATAGGACATTCTCTTCTTTTACTAGAAATGGTAGATTCTTTATTGATCATTCATTATCTCTATGTATAAATTATTATACCCAAGCATACCCTTTAAAATATCCTTAAAGTATTAAGGGGCATGTCAAAGTATAACTCATCATACACAAGATACTATGATGATCTCAAGTCTAAGGATTATTTGTACTACTATCACTAAAAAAATTCATATTGATAGGCAAATAAAACTTCTATATGTATTCCTTAGCGAGTCACGCTCAGTGTACTTATTCTCCAATAAGCACCTACATACTTGCTTTAGTGTCTCTACACAAATGATTATGAGATCGATCATTCTCTTTCAAAGAGAAAGCAACGTATGTACTAATCTATCAAGATTCACTAATCCCGTTTTTAGTAATCCAACGATTGAGAACTATTTTAGTTATAAGCTATCTAAGAATTTAAATCTCATTAGCATGATCATCATCATTATTATAAAGGCATTGCTTAAAACTATTTGTTTATCCTATTTAATATAACATCATTTTGTAGATAAATTAAAAGCTTTTGATAAACAATTCTTTTATTAATAAATAAATAAGATTATTATAAAGTATATATTTCATCATATCAAATATGATTGGCTTGTGTGCATACTACTTTCATGAAGCTGTCAGCAGAAGCGAAGTGGATTATTAAGAAGTCTATGGAGATGATGTGGCTACCACCTACCTCTGCTAAGACGACCGCCCTCCTTAAGCCAGTGGTGGTCATAAATTAACGACGCATATGCCCTACTCCCACTCTAGCATAAGGCCCATCCATCGATAAATCGAAAATGCGACCGTAATCCTCCAAAGTCGGAGTCAGCTCATCCAAGCCAAACCTGAAGATATATCTCTCGGGATCCAATGAGCAAGCATACATTAACAAATCCCTCTGGAACCTGGAAGGTTAATGGAGAGATGGAATGACCCAGCATACGACCAACTATAATGAGGTCAGAATCAAATAGACTATCGTGCCAAGATCTCAAGCTGGTGGCTATCCGACTAGGCGAAAGGTGATCCAAGTGAGCAACGGACAAAGAGGTCATCTGTAAAATCTGTGTCAAAAAGACCATACAGGGGTTGGGAGCTGTCGTTTAGCACTCCAAAATTAACCTTACTCCTCTTCTACTAACTCAAGAATTAGTATAATAGCAAGCAAGGATCGATCCTACAGAGAGTGTATGTTTTATATTTATCCAAGTATTTTCAAGTGAATTGGGGGTTTTGCTTTGAAAAAGCTAAATTATCAAAAGTGATTTTAAAAGAAATATCAATGAGTAAAAAGCTTCAATTCTTCAGTTCAGTATCACCTTTTCACAATTATGGAACAACCTATGTTTTTACAGTGTTTAGCCTTCAATGAGATTAACAACCCTAGATAACCGCGATCGCTAATTTTCCGAAATCCTCCTTATGTGTAAATCTAATGCGACGATCGCCAACAAGAGACCCTAACTATCATACAACCTAGAACTATTAGTCTAGATTTAATATGATAGAAGCATGAAGAATGAGAATTAGATTGTTCCAAGCAACAATTGCACAATCAGGAATTTTTTAACTTGTCTTCTGAAAACCTTAATAATATTCAAAAGCTTGACCATAATCAAATATCATTAATTGCTACTTATGATCAGACATACATCGTTTGCTTAATATATATCTTAATCTAACAGATGATATCAATTCACTAATTTAATCCTACAAAAACCAAATTAGTAGATTGAATAACATACAAGAAGTTTATATAGATAAACAAAATAAATCTCACATAAGTAGGAATAAACAAAGTAAACTTGATCAAACCGTTAATTATGAATAAGGTTCAACATCCCTTCAGAACTGAATTGAGAAATTAGTTCGATATGCCTTAATTCTCCAAAACTAGGGTTCGAATGAATATAGAAGATGATATCTCTAATAATAGGTCTTCCATGTCTTTATAATAACTAACAAAGTCCTAACATCCTAAGAAATTTGCAATCCAACTTATAGTAGAAGTCTGCCAAAACTTGCCAAAAATAAGAAATTAGCCGAATTTGTTCGACAAGCCCGCCGGGGGGGGGGGGGGTTTCTATACTGCCAACACCCGTTGGGGAGGGTGTCCTTCTTTTCCTTGATCCAAAGCACACCCCTACCGGGGCGACAATTATTCTTCATAAAAGCCCGTCGGGTCAGCAATGGACAAAGAGGTCGGGGTCAGGCCAGCATTTTCTAAGCCAAACTGCCCGCCGGGGCGGGCATCCCTGTGTCCTAATTCTTCTTCCTTTTGCCTCGCAACAACTCCAAATCAACACGTTTCTTCACCAAAGCTTCGTTACATAGATCTGAGTAATTCACGCTCCCGTGGGATCCTGTCCCTTTCATAGACCGGATAGCGTCCTCTATTTGCCTAACTTTCTTCCTAATATCTCTAATTTCTTTGTCTTCTCGGAGGTCTATAATTTCCCATGTCATCTTTTGGATTGGGGCCTTCTTGGATACTTCGACATCGAGGGGAAAGATAGGTGTGGACATCTGGGTATCACCATCCTTTTTTGTTATTTTCATATCTCCTTGCACAGAGGGTTCAGTCTGACTATTATGCTTAGGTTCCTGAGATACTTTGCACTATTCTCTCAACAGGGTAGTCATCTCGGCAATCTAGTTTCTTAAACTCCTCGAATTCCTCTCGAGATACAGGGATGGATTCTGATGAACTTGTGACGCCCCCAAATTCGGGTCCCTTCTATTACCTCGGATCCGGTGCAGTCACGATACTACTAGTCAAATATTTACATCTTTTATTCATAACTTTGAAGAATAAAACTTGCTTTATTACAATTTAAAATATAAATTCTTTTCATTATCAAGATCTCGTATAATGACTCCTAACTTTTACAAGTTACAATCTTGGTCATTTACCAATTCATGTCTTATATCATGTTCGATATTATAAAAATACGGAATAATTTAACCCTTTTCAATCTTCTTTGAATATAATCTTTTATTGCTTTCATAACTTGAATCAATTACATTTCCCTGAATCAAACTATATTATGATTCACTCTATTCAAATTTTTGTATAACCGTATACATCTTAACTTGATATCCTCTATGTATTAACTAATACATCTTTACAGTACGACAAGTATTAAACCTTGTAAACAAATATCAAGTACAACTACTAGAACCTAAACATGGTTCAAACGATAATCTAAATAGCATTCTTCGTTGCAATACTATCTAACTTTATCAATCAAGAAGCACGAAATCTTTATCGTATGTCCTTAACCTGCAAAAGTGGTTATTTGCAAGAGTGAGCTCGACAGCTCAGCAATTCTAACAGTTTTCATGCATCACATAGCACATAACTTCATACGCAGTTCATGCATTTATAATCAATTTATATTTACTAAGCATGCTACTTCTCACATAACAAGCATATCATCAAAGATCAACTTTCAACCTCATACATGTCTCATATACAATTCATATATAAGTTAACATTCTCATGGCATAATATAATTCAATTAACAATTATTGAATTCATATATCAAATAGGAACTAAAAGACTTACCTGATTCATAATTTAATAACTACGACTTAACTTCTTATAGATATCTGCACTTCGTGTAATCCTACACAATTATATAATCGTGAATTCACACTCGTCAGTTATACACATCCATACATTCCCAATATAATAATAAGTATTACATTATTTTCTATCTTGGTTCTTAGAACCTTCGTTTCACTTTCTTATAGTATTCTTAGAATAACTATGTACGTATAAGTATACTTTAACCATACGTACTTACTACCATTCTTCATATACACATGCCCACCTACCACTAATCTATTTACATATAGCTAGGGTAGTCCATCCTTTGAGTTAATCATTCTCATATATCATTACTAACACATAAGACTATAACAATTAGCAAACATACTTTATTGACAGTCAAAATCGGATTCAAGTATTAACATATGATCTTACATAGCATGTATACATATTAAAGAATACTTTCATGCTCGTTCAACCTTTTCACGTTCAATTTACATGATATAGGTTCTAAGTTAATACCTTTAATAACTTAAGTCCATTCAAGATTATAAAGTCACAAAGTCTATCATGCTCGTCTTTTAAACACATAAGGTAATCATGTAACTCGAGTTAGGCATGCTTATGAATATTCATATTTCATGCATGTAACTATCATAGTTATTAGTTTGAAAACATACTTCGTTTATGCTAAACTTGGTTTCACGACATGTAGTCATGGTATATATACATGTATGATACATGAGAGAGTCCAAGAGCGCTATCACATATGTCCATAAATATCAAAATCCAAATCTTAAGGTAACATGTTAACATTCACGTTCAAGACTCGTATTTTCATTAGTGAAGCTCACTAACAAGTCCAACATGTTCATGCTTCATTATGAAATCCATATCCGTAAGTTAATATGTCTGACATGCATTTCAAGGCCATATAAACATGCCCGAAAAATCAAAATACATATATGATCTTTACATGTCAAAGTTCACTTTTAAAACTTACATTTTCGTTAAAAATGTTCACTAGTGAGGTTCATCATGCTCGTGCTATATTATGAAACATATGTACGCAAGTCAACATGCATTTCATGTGTTTCTAGGTCATACAAACATGTCTCAAAAGTCAGAATGTTTAAAACGGATATAATAAGTCAATGTCTATTTTGAAACTCTAAGTTTATTATGAAATCTATAACTTCACCATTCAAGCAAGAGATTCTAATATAACATGCTCACGTTAGTTTAAAGTACTTATATATACACATTACACGTGCCTGCATGCTGGTTTAAGCCATAGCCATTGACCAACACTTAGCAGATTTGTAACAGAAATTTAAAATCTGGAACAGGCTGCTGGCGTAACTGCGCAGCGCCTGGGTATAAACCCGACGTAGCTGCGCAGCGCCTGGGTATAAACCCGGCGCAGCTGCGCCGTGTGCAGTTCATCCCTAAAATCTTCCTGCTTCGGCAGGACTTAGGCCAAATGCCAAATTTCTTTCACGAAAATAGTTTTAAACAGCCATATGGTAATTTCAACATGTATATGAGTCCATATCACAACTAAACAACACCACAAAATCATGGTTTCCATGCTCAATTTCAAGAATTGGAACTTAACAGTAAACCTTAATGAAGAACAAGGAAATGTAGTATACCTCTGCTACTTGGTTCATGCGAACTTGCTGTCAAATACCAACTCACAATGCTTCTATCTCACTAAAGCACTCTCACTTTCTATATGCTCTCAAGCCTTAAGGAATTCTCAGCAAATCAAATTGAAGGGGAAAGGCTTATATATATATAGAGAGAGAGAAACTAATGTCCAGATATTGCTTTTGTTCTTCAAATTAAACCAACGTAAATTAGGATTGTATGTTGGTTATGAAAGGGTAGGTAATGGGTGGTTGAATTCCATCATCACACCCACTCCCCATTGCATGATGAGCTATGAAGCTAGGGAGTTTGTTGGGTTTGAGGAAGAAATAGGGAGTTAGATTCATGGTGTATTCACGTGGGAGGGAAACGTGACTAATAATAAGGGACAAGGCACAATACTCAGCATTTGCAATGTAGTTCCACACTTGGGTCATACACCTCTACATATAATATATACACTTAGGTCATATAATTTATGTATTCATTTCATCCCATATAACTTAGGTTATAAATAGATTACAAATGAAATTTCTAATTACCATGTATCATATATCATCCATATATATCTCATCCTACCGGATATAATCCTATCGGGTATCATCACATTACATTGTCTCCTTTATTATTAATTCAATATTTGTTTACAATATATCCATGATATATTATTTTATTGTATACTTATATACACATTGTCACACACATTTCATGTACTTCTTACAACTCAGTAAACTTTATTATATAGTTTATATTCATAAATAACATAGTCACATTGCACTTTACACTTCGTATAATATATAGTTAACTATTATACATTATACTTTTAATATCACATGCTTGCACATAGAAATTAATAAATTACTTATCTTATCAATTAATTAATAATAATATTAATTAATCCCTTCCTCGTAAATCAATGAAATTATTAATCTCTATAACAATTAATTAACATTTATATGGTTAATTATCACATTAAATAAATATAAATCTTATTATATTTATAACCAATATACTTATTATCATGCTATTACTTGCAATAATAATAATTCAACATACCATTATGATAACAATTAACAATTAATATAGACTAATTTGTTTAATTAATAATTCCTCCATCATTGAATTAGTTAATTCATCATCGAATCTATTATCGTGCCACACAAGGCATTTCTCACAAGCTCAAACTTAAGCTTATTATCACTTCCACCACACTACTTATCCACCACATGTTCAATTTACTTAGAACTATTAAATCACAAGGTTCACATATATAAATATATCGTGAATGAAAATATTCAAATATTCTATATAACTTTTACGGTAATATAATAACTCAAGCTATTAAAATGCTAAACTACCTCAATTAATTATACTTATAATAAGTATAACCTTTACGCTTATAATATATACTCTATTAATTATTTAACTAATAATATCCACGATAACATAATAACTTAAGCCATTTACTACATTAAATTAACTCAGTTTTCTTTTATTAATTAACTCTCTAGAAAAATACATTACTATTATAACAATTATGTATTCCACTATAACATAAAATATTATGTCTCCTCCAATTAAAGGCATTCATTATTAGAAAATAATCTACTTCTCGTCTCAAGATATTATTCTTAATAGAATATCAAATAACTACATGTACGACACATGTACATATTTTATATATAGAAAATAGATAATGAGTTTATTTTCTATTATAATAAATTATTTCCATCAATTTATTTTCATATAGCAAATACGTTTTAATATATTTACTATATTAATCAATCATACATATTACCTCATACAAAAACATATAAGGAAATATTCAAAAATAACATTTCCTCCTTTTATTAAAATAATTCAATATTAAAAATTATTTTAATATCCTTTATTAGAAATATATAATAATTATTTCTCTTTATTTTCTATAAATTGTCCCCAAAATAATTTCTTCAAATATTAAATATTCATTTAAAAATATAATGATTTCCATCTCCCTTGAATAACATATATATTTAACGTTATTCGTACATTAGACTTTCACACATATTACCATTCCAAGTAATATATATAAAAGTATCAACTACAATTATATATTCAACACACATATTAATTCACTCCTTTACTTAGGTAAATTAAACCCTGTACTATATCACCTTAGTTAATTAAGGTTCGATACCCATATTATATTATTCCATAATATAACTCTCAACTATCAATTAACCAATATTTATTCTTATTAGTTAACTCCCTTAACTAACTCATGTTTCACTATCCAAACTCATTCATGGATAACTTAAGCACTATCAATAACCTATATCACAAATATACTAGTTATTAGTATATTTATATAAGAAAATGGCGATTACACATTAAAGATATTTAATGTCACCAACTTACTATGATAAAATAATTCGATAAATTATTTAATATCGATTGAAAATTTTATTCACTTCCTTTATCTCAATTAAATTGTCTCTACGATAAATAACAAATATATATTAATAATATATTTATTAATCACAAAAAAAAAAATCACATAAATGTTCTAATTCGAACCCCTCTCACACTTTAAGAATTTCATTTATTAAATCCTTATTTAATAATTTCTAAAAATTCGGGTTCTTACAGAACTTCCTTCAGCGATCTTGACTGGTGGTGAACGGGCCTATTTGGCTTGGATTCGAGTTCTAGAACCAATTTGCAAAAAATCGATATCTAGTGTAGACGGGATATTGGTGGACATGGATGCATGATATGCTACGCATCAGTTTAATGGTTTTTTTAATCTTTTCTTGCAACACAATGGGTTAGTCTAATTGATGACATGATAGGAAAAACGTACAAATGACAGTTCAAGATGATGGCCATTTATATATGCGGAAGAGTAAATAGGGCATGAAGAAAACACACCACGTGTTTGGTTTATTAGAGGCTGACCTATCTTAGGGTTACTCTCACGGGCTTTTTGAAATTAGTTCTCAGATCTTCGCAATTTACTTGATGAAAACATCCATTTTCCAATTTGAGCAGATCTGAGTGGTGCCTTTCTTAGGCCTCGCAATGGAAACACCCAGAGGAGTCCAGTAATAAACAAACGATGGGATTGCCTCTTAATGGAGGTACCACACAACATACATTCACATCCTCACCGTATGTAATATAATGACATTGTGTGAAGCACTAATATATTGTGCGAGGCACTAATACAAAAAATGATTAAAGATTGAGACAATTATCACACACAAAGATCATTCACACAAGATGCACATGCAAAATGAAAATCAAAAAGATTGAATGCGACTTAAGCCCACTTTAATCCCCAGCAGAGTCGCCACTTGTCAACGGTGGAAAAATTTATTATATTATATAGTGTCCGTCTTTCCTAACTTTGAGTTGTTGGTTTTACCCTTTTGTGTTCGCTATGTTTATGGATTTTATTAAAGGGTGAGGTTTTAAGAAAGTGGTACCGATATAAATGTCGACGACTTTGAAAAGATTGAATTTATTAGTTTATGATTGGAGCGAATGAGACAGAGCCGCCAGTTGGTATAATGTAAATGGATGTACCAACTCATCTAAGTTTTGAAGGTTTTCGCAATATAGTCCAATATGTGACTCCGTAAGAATGGTCTAAAACCCGAGATTCGTGGAATTTGGGGCTAGGTTAAGCGGGGGGAAAGTGTTAGGTACCCCCAAACTCCCATAAAAAGACGGTACCGCATCTTATTGATTTCCTGTGCATAAAATATATATGTGTGTGTGTGTGTGTGTTTTATTTTGAAAGTTCTAAGCCTCATGGTGAGTTATTTGGAAATAGTGTCGTTCCTCTTTTGCACCTATGTACGAATTGATTTAGCAAAAGTTCATTTTTAGACAAAATATATATTTTAAACGATATTTTGGGAAAACATAAGATTTTCAAATCCTTCGCCCGAATAGTAATCAAGGACCTTTGATACTTCCATTATTGATTTTTTAGTATATGTAATTATTACGAAAGTAGTGTTGTACCTCTTTAACCCTATTCACAAAGGATTTGATATATATAAAAGTTTATTTTTAGAACACAATATATATCAGTGATGTTTTGAAAATAAAGTTTTCAAATCCTTCGTCAAATAGGAATCGAGGTCTTTTGATACTTCCATTTATGATCTAATGTCTATTCCTAAACCGCTTTATTGTTATTGAAAGCTCTTTGTGGTTTTATTGGAAATCATTTTGATGATATGCATATAAAAAGTGCCAAAAAGGGTTAGATCATCATCGGGCATGTAAGCCATCTCGATGAATCCGAACACCCACAATTAAAGTTTTCACTATCACAGGATCTTGAATCCGACTTCTCGGTACTAACCCCTCGAGTTCGTCTTCAAGATCCAAATATTACATATACAATGATTCAACGTTATTTAAACATTACAAAGGTTATAAAATGTCCATCGTGGGAATCTAGTTAAGATCTAATCATTAGATCTCAACCCCGGAATTCCTAAGCTCACATTCATTGAAATAAACATATATACAACATGTCCTAAACCCAATATTCGGTGGTTTCATCAGTTAAAAACCCCATCACGAGAGCTTATCCTCTCCTCTAGATATAGATCTAGGGCTCAACGGAGTGACCGTGAATGATATAAATCAGTAAAACACGTAGATCTACCGTGAATCTAAGCCGATCTAGCATACGGGTTAAAGTTTTATGCTTAATAACCACTCAAAAGGCGAGATCCGACTTAGATCTAGGTAGATCTAACCTCTGGACTTGATTTACAACCAAATACGCATAATATAACCAGTAGAAACTTAATATCTACCAACTACTACACAATATTCTTAGAAAACAACAAGTTTAACTAGATTTAAATAATATATAACATCAATATAGTATATTAAACAAGGTTTACAAAGAACGTAGCTAAAAAGAGTGTTTTCACCTTGGGGGACGCGTGATGATCGATTCAACCTCTGATCACACTCTCGAGACTCCAAGTAGATGTTAAACAAGATCAAATAACTTAAAGTGGGTATATATTGATCTAACCCGAGGGTTTCTCTCTCTAAAAATATGTTTCTCTCTCTAGAAATTAGTTTCTCTCTCTAACATCTCTTCTTTTTCTAAATGAGGTGATATTGCTCTATTAATCCACTAGAGCCAACCGCATATAAACAAGCGTCTGGGTCCCGCAGGTCTTGACATCTCAAAGTTTGTTCCTTTAATCTTGGTTCAGAGAAAGTTGATCTCCGCAGACCAAACATTCGAAAAGTCTTTGCGGAAGGCTGTGGAATAAGGTCGAGTCTGACTGAATCGTGGTCCGGGAAGATGATGCTGGTAGCTGAGAGATATCTTTCGGTTCCAAACTGTAGTTAACTGGCTTATCTTTGATGGCACGCAGTTCAAGGTTTGCTGAGGTGGCTTTCGACGGACACTGTCTCAGCTTGGCGATCCTCGTTCGGTTCGTGTTATGTTCGGACGTCATTGACCCTTTGAATCATTCACAGGGTTATCTCCGGGGTGACCAGATGCTTTTGCCCTACCTCGAGGTTGTCTCCGAAATAAAATTATGCTTTTGCCCTTCTGCAAGGTTAGTATAAAGAAAGAAAAATTTTGAGTGTCTACAGCAGTAAAACATTTATTTCCATCCATTCAATGTAAAGACAGCATCCACACACATGGAGATAAAGGGGAATTTTTGAAAAAATTAAAATGCGGCTTAAGCCTCTACTATCCCCAGCAAAGTCGCCACCTGTGGACGTTGGGAAAAATCTTGATTCCTTTTCCTATGTGTTTCTACCTTTTATATTTTCTATTTTGATTTGTTTAATTTGAAGGGTTAATTTTTAGGAAAAGACCGACATATAATATCGATGATTTGAAAAGATTGATTTTATTGGTCTGAATTAGACAGAGTCACCAGTTGGTATGGGTTAAATGGTTGTACCAACTCAACCGAGTTTTGAAAGGTTTTGCAATATGGCCCAATTACTGGACTCTGTTTAATTGGTCTTGGAAACCGAGATTCATAGAGTTTGGGGGCTGCATTAAGCGGCGGGGGGGGGGGGGGGGGGGGGGGGGGAGGTGTTATTCACCCTCCGACTTCCGTGAAACACGGTTACTGCATCTTTTTAATTTCCTAATCATTATGTGTGTGTGTGTGTGTGTTGCAGTTAATTGGGCCTAAGTGTTTTATTTGAAAGTAGTGTTGTGCTTTGTTGGACCTATATACGAAGGGTTTGATTTATTTGAAAAGTCCATTTTAGACAAGATATGAAAGTGATGTTTTGAAAAGAGATTTCAAACCCTTTCGCTCGCATAGGAATTGAAGTCTTTTGATACTTTTATTTTATTCCATATTCGACTTGATTTAATTTTATTCTCGAGATGCGAAGCACCTTCGACAAAATAATATATACATAGGTGTCGGGCTCCTTTTGGGCATGAAACTATGTTGAGACATTAAATCCGGATAACTATTTTAAGGTCCTTATTTACATTTACAAAAAGGCCTGCAAGCTATGTATACATTTCAAATTTATCCATCATGGGAATCGGATCTAGATCCATGCCATTAATCATAGATCCCGTGATTCCTAGGCTCACAAAATATTATTTAAAAGCTTGCACGTCAGCTATATGGAACTAGAATGCAAATTAAAATCTAGACGTCACAAAATAAAGGATTCCTTAAATCCTTGCATACGCGTCGCCAAGCTTCCCGTTCCCTCTAGATACAAATCTAGAGTCCGTAGTTGCTTAATATTTACAAAACTAAAAAGAAAATTAGATTTAAATAAATCTTAGCCATTCTAGCTCAACGGTTCCAGTTTTACAACTTTTGAACCATGTAAAAGTTAGATATTGCTAGAATTAGAAAACTCTAGTCCACCAACTCTACATTAGTACAGATTTACATCAAATAAACAGTTAAAACTGATATTTAATCAAATTAAATAACTAATATATATATATATATATATATATATATATATATATTAAAGTAGGAAAAAGCCACGGATTCATAACTCAGGCATGACTAATCAAAATAAATATGTATATGCTTATATATATATTAAAACTAAAAAGACCACGGATTAGCAATCCAGGCCAAACGAATTAATATATATATATATATATATATATATATATATATAAAATAAAAAAATGGCACAGATTAACAATCCATGCTAAATGATACTTATATATATATATATATATATATATATATATATATATATATATAGGGTCCGTCTCTCTAGCGAATCATAGGGAGCGAACTAATGACGAACCGGCTATAGCGACGGTTTTTTTTGTCACTATAACATAAAAAATCGGTTTTCTATGTTATAGCGACGGAAAAAACCGTCACTATAGCCCGTTCGTTTTTAGTTCGCTTTTTATGGTTCGCTGGGGAGACTGACCCTATATATATATATATATATATATATATATTAAAGCGAGAAAAGCCACAAATTTACAATCCAAGCCTAATTAACACTTATATATATATATATATACAATCATATATACATATATTGTAAGACCCTAACTTTTATGAATAAAAAAATTGAATTTCCTCTATATATTATTTTGAAATAGTCATGGGTTAATTTGATAATGTGAAATATTATGGGTAAAATGCGCAAATATTTTAAATAAGCAAGTGGTTATAAAATATTCATTGTTCTCGGGGAATATTCGTTTGGTCGTGGAATATTCTTGCTGTCGGGGAATATTCGTACAACGGCGCAGCCATTTGTGGGCCCCATAACGAAAAAACTGTCGGATGAAGAAAACGACAAGAATAAGTTTTTTATAAATAACGGCGTAGTTGTTATCGTTAACACTGTTGGAATACCCGGTGGATAAAGTAAGTAATACGCGTTGTTGCACAGTAGCACACGGTATTGTACAGTATTTTTATATTATTGTTAAATCAATAATTGCCACTGCACAGTATTTTTCATTATCAGATCAATAATTCATATTATTTGAATAATATTATTGGATAACATTATTGGCAATGTCTAAGAAAGTTCTGTCTAGGAGGGGTTACTTAATTGCGCGCCAATAAGGAGAAATCCTTATCGGAAGGCCCCCTCTTTCCTAGGAACGACCTGGTTGTCAATATTGTAGTTCTGTAATATTATTTGTGAATAATTAATTATTGATTTATATGATAAAGAAATATTTATTTTTGTGGATATAAAAGAAGGAATTAGTGATGAGGTGTTTTTATCAGTATTTTGGTATGGAAAATCATCCGTTTGTGGATTTCGGACAATTTATGTTTGGAATTTGGAAAAACTTTCTTCTACAAAGTTGTAGAGAATTAAATTTTCTATGAAAAGGACATAAGATTTGTATTTTTCTGATAAAAGGGTTGTTTTTCATGAATTATTGAAGTTATAGAATTTTAGGTCGAAAGTGATTTTTGGGGTTAAATTTTTTTTTTTTTAAGAAAAACATTTTTTTATGGGAGGTGGGCCCCACTGGTGGCTGAAGGATTTTGGCCAACAGGCGGGCGGAATTTTTTTTTTTAAAATATTATTTTATTAAATTTTTTGTTTTGGCGTTCTAAGCATTTTTCTATAAATAGGATACTGAATTAGAATTTGAAAATCACACCAGAATCATAAGTTCCTTTCTCTATAATATCGAGCGTATTTTTGAGAGTATTTCAATACTTTGAGTGTTACTATTCAGTGCAAGTTTCTTTCAGTACTATATCCGATATTCCAGTCAGAAGTACTGTTCTTTTGAGGTAAGGGATGTTATTTTCTTTCGTAAATGATGTTATTCTTTATAATATCATTATACCAAAATATTGGCATGAATTTTATTGTGAAATTCTTATTTTTTTCCCTCAGAGTTACTATTCACGTATACGGCACTACTCACGTATACGACACTATTCACGAATACGGTACTATTCACAGAAAAATTAAATTTTTTTTCTTTATCCAAGTTGGCTATTATGGTTCCTATCTTTGATTGGATCCAAGTTTTGATCGTCATTCTTAAATTTTGCTCCACTATTAATTATTATGGAGTATTCTTAAATTTGGATAAACTAAATTACGAATCCTTAATTTTTGTCCTTTATCTCACTGGATTCATTTTTTTTAAAAATATTTTTCATCATCTTCAGTCTTAAATAGTGATACAAAAGAATATCTTTGGCCTGTAGTGCAAAGATGGATGATTATTTGATGAATATCTTTGGCCTATAGTGCAAAGATGAATGATTACCTGATGAATATCTTTGGCCCGTAATGCAAAGATGAATGTTTAATTCAAGATCTATATTGATTGATGTTACAGGGATAAAATATTGATTATGGACTTTCAAATCATAGAAGATAGTGGACATTATTTCCTACTTAATTCTTCTAATGAATTGATATTTTCGCTGCAGTTGTTGATCTAAAACTTGTTGTCCATAATATTTTATCTGATTTATTGAAAGCTAACGATAAATTATTCTTTATTATCTTAGTCATAATATTCTTTACTAGGCTAGTTGAGCTCACCCTTTTCATCTATTGTCCTCTTCAGGAAATGAGAATGTCGCAGGAACTAGTCGGGGGACAGAGTGATGGTCCGAGTTAGAGCAGTAGTAGTCCTCACTATTTCTAATAAATAGTGTGATAATAATTGTAATGAGGACTTAGTTTGAATGTTAATATTTTCTACATATTTGTATTGATACTCACAGTTGTGTGGTCGTATTTTACACGACCGTGTGATATAAAAGATTGTATTTGAATTCTGTACCATGTATTTGGCGACTCAGAATGGGTTGGGTTGACTGGACCTATTCTGGGGGCGTCATATATATTAAAGCCAGAAAAGCCACGGATTGACAATCTAGGAAAAATTAAGAAATATATATATATATATATATATATATATATATATTAAAGAAGTTAAAAGTTTCAAATTTGAAGAAATCTTATATTGCACAGTGAGGAAGGCTTTAAACTACTTTTGTAGCTTTAAAACTCTGTTTCTACCGGTTAAAATTTGATATATTAGTATATATACGTATAAAAGTGTTTACAAAGAACAATATTGGAATTTGGAACACTGTTGGAAGGGTCAAGAGCTGAAATGGGCAGAATTTCCTCTCTTTTCTTGTTTTTTCTTTTTCTTTTTGGCTGATGGAGGGGTCTATTTATAGACCAAAGGAGCCACGAGTCTACCTACGGGCTCGTGGGTTCTGTCGTCTCGAATTACGTGCACTTCGACCAACGCGCTGTCTGCTTAAACCTTCATAACTTTCAATTTGGGAATTCGATGGAGGCGTGCTATACCTTTTCGGAAAGCTCTTTCTGAGAGCTACAAAATGACATGGGATTTGACCTTTTCTGAATTTGGGAAGACGGGTTTATGACCAGATCTTCGAGTCTTCACAGTCCGTCCGTTGAGCTGCCTTGTGCTGCTTTCACTCGGGATTGACGTTATGGTTTTGCATGACCTTCATGGCAGTAATTTGACTTGATTTGAAGTTAAGTTGTCCAAATAACCATTTTTCCCTTCTGAGGGTTATCTCCAGGGTTGCTGGGGTTTTCAACTATTTCTCGGGGTTGTCTCTAAGGTTTGATCCCAATTGATTCTGTTCTTCCCCAGGGTCATCTCCGAGGGTTGATTTGATATCTGGGATTGTCTCTGGGGATTGATTTGATGGTTCAGGGGTCCTCCAAGGTTATCTCTGGTGTGTGAAAAAGGCGCTTTTACCCTTCTACATAGTTAGTAATAGAAAAATAAAATTTTGAGTATCTACAGATAGTCGAGATAGAAGTGTTGCCTGAGTCATTGCTGTCTCTGAGGATAATCATGAATGGCTCGAAACTGGATCTGGGGTTCTCCTTTGGGATACTTACACTCTTCTAGTTAATGACCAGGAGGATGGGTTGATCATCTAACAGATCTGCCCCACAGGAGTCCTTAGTAGCACCTTCGGCGAGGCAAAAGTTACTCATGAATCAGAACTGGATCTCTTCCATAAACTTCTTATTTTTGTCCTTTCTGCCCGCATCTTCTAGAAGTTCTTCCTCATTGGTTTCCTTATCTCCACTTTGATGGACATTGGTGAAATTAGTATGCACACAAGCCAATCATATTTGATATGATGAAGCGTATACTTTGTAATAATCTTATTCATTTATTAAAAAAAGAATTGTTTATTAAAGGTGTCGACGTCAGGAAAAAATCTTGTCGCTTTGGAAAGATCTTCCTCTCTTCCTAAATTTTGTTGTTTTCTACCCTTATTTATCTTATCGGTTTTATGAAGGGTTAAATTTTTAGGAAAAGGCCAACATGTATCATGTCTACGATTTGAAAGGTTTATAGAGTCGCCAGTTAGTAGATTTTGAAATGGTTATACCAACTCAACCGAATTTTGTTTGATTTTGCAAGTAGGACCAATTACTGGACACTGTCAAAACTTGGCCTTGAAACCGAGATTCTTAAAGTTCGGGGGCTTGGTTAAGCGGGGGAAAGGTGTTAGGCACCCCCCGACTCCTGTGAAACATGGTACCGCATCTTTTCAATATTTTCCTTTTAAATTGCAATGTATGTGTGTATGCTGAAAGTAATTGAGCCTACATTTGTTTGATTTGAAAGTAGTGCTTTACTTCGTTGGACCTATATACGAAGGGTTTGATTTATTTTGAAAAGTTTATTTTTTAGACAAGATGTGAAAATTATGCTTTGAAAGATGGTTTTCAAACCCTTTCACTCGCATAGGAATTGAAGCATATTGATACTTTCATTTTTATTTTTTGTTCAGCCTTTGGCTCGATTTGGATGTTTATTGTCAGGATGCGAAGCATCCTCGACCACAAAATGTATATACAAGTGCTGGTCTTCTTATAGGCATGACAGCCATCAAAGTGACTCTAGAACTTCAAGCCATATATCACTATGTTTGAAACCTTTAATCCGGATAACCGTTTTAAGGTCCCTCGGATGTACATTTTACAGAAAAACTGGAAGGATACATTTGTAATGTGGAGTTGTCCATCGTGGGAATCAAATTTAGATCAGTTTGATCATCAATCCCACGATTCCTAGGCTCACAGAAAATGGCCAAGAAAACCTGCACAGCACAGATATTCACAGAAAATGCAAAATTTAATCTAGACGTCGCAAAAACAAAGGATTCATTAGTCAGATCCTTGCTTGCGCATAGCCAAAGCTTCCCGTTCCCACTAGATATGGATCTAGGGTCGCAAGGTTGCTTTAATATTACAGAACTAGAAAAAACTAGATTTAAATAAATCTTAGCCATTCTAGCTTCCCGGTTCCTGTTGGACCTATTTTGAACCGTTTGAAAGTTAGAGAGGACTAGATTTAGATAAATCTAATTCGCCAAATTTACATCAGTGCAAATTCATATCAAATAAATATTTAAAGCAAATATTTAATCACAATGAGCAAAGAATATATATATATATATATATATATATATAACAGTTGGAAAGGGCCACGAATTTACAATCAGGCCCGCCTGAAGTGTAAATATATATATATATATATATATATATATATATATATATTTATAAAATCTGTAAAGAGCCACGAATTTGCAATCCAGGCTCGACTGAAATGTACATATATATATATATATATTTATATTTATAAAAGCTGTAAAGAGCCAGGAATTTATAATTCAGACTCGACTAAAATGTAAATATATATATATATATATATATAAAAGCTGTAAAGAGTCACGAATTTACAATCCAGGCTCAACAGAAAAGTATATATATATATATATATATATATATATTTATAAAAGCTGTAAAGAGCCATCAATTAATCCAGCTCAACAGAAATATATATATATATATATTTACATAAAAGCAATAAAAGGGCACAAATTTCTAATCCAGGCCAAACAAAGTCAGAAAAATTATATATATATATATATATATATATAGTTATATATAGTTATATATATAAAAGCAGTAAATGCCACGGATTTGCAATCCAGGCTTGACAAAATTAAAAGTTAGTATATATATAGTCAATTATATATATAATAAAGCTGAAAAACACACGAATCAATGATCCAGGCCGAACAAGTTAGTATATATATATATATATATATATATACACATACATAAAAGCGAGTAAAAACCACGGATCAACGATTCAGACTGTGCAAACAAAGAAAAACGTATATATATATACTTATATATACTAAAAATAAGCTAAAAAGGCCACATAACTGAGTTCCAAGCAAAACCAGAAGATGAAACTTGATATGCACGTTCACATACGCGTAATGAAGTAAGAAATGAGTTCTGATCGTAAAAAAACTTACAACAGACTGCTCAACGGGCTTTTTGCCACTCGTTGGGCTTCAAATGGACATTTTCACCGATTAATTTTTGGTATGTTGTAGAATATACGTATGCAAATGTATTGAAAGAATAAATTTGAAGTTTGGAGTTATAGAAGTAGGGCTAAGGGATGAAATGGGCTAAGTTTTAGAGCGTTTTTCTATTTTTCCTCCCTTTCTTTTGGCTGATGGGGGGTCTTATTTATAGACCCGATGGTAGCGGGTCTACCCGCGACAGACGCGGGTCTACCCGTGGATGTTTGTAGTGGGCCCCACCTGGTGGGTCTCGTTGTCTCAAAGTACGTGCACTCTGATCAATGCACAGTCTGTTTGAACCTTCATAACTTTTGATTCAGAAATCCGATTGAGGCGTGCTATACCTTTTCGAAAAGCCCTTTTCGAAAGCTACACAATGACATATGATTTGACCTTTTTGAATCCAGGAAGATGGGTTTATGACCAGATCTTCATTTTTTTGTTGTCCGTCCGTTAAGCTGTCTTGTGATGTTTTCACTCGGGATTGATGTTATGGCTCTTTCTGACCCTCATTGCATCGATTTGGCTTGTTTTTTTTTTACCTAATTTGATATCAAATTGGTAAAATGACTATTTTGCCCCTCTATGGGTTGTCTTCAGGATTGACATGGTTTTTGACTGTTTCTCGGGATCGTCTCTGAGGTTTTGATCCCAGCCGACTCTGTTCTTTCTCAGGATTACCTCCGAAGTTGACTTGGTCTCCCAGGGTTGTCTCCGGGGATGAATTGATATTGAGTTTGGCAAAATTACTCTTTTACCCTTTTGGGTTGGTTCCGGGCTTGACGTGGCTACAACTGTCTTTCTCGGGGTTATCTCCGGGATTCGACTGCTGTCGACTTTTGTCTATCTTCAGGGTTATCTCTGAAGTTGTCTTGATAATTTCTCGGGGCTTTCTCCGGGATTCTGATTTGATGTTGTAATCCTCCGGGGTTGTTCTCCAGAGTAGAAAAGGACATTTTTTCCCTCCTGTATGGTTGGTAACAGGAAAATGAAATTTTGAGTGTCTACAAAAGGCCTTTAATTTATCTACATAATGTTGTTATATTAATTGTGATAAACCCATAGTTTTAAGCAATGCTTTTAGAATCATGATGATGATCATACTAATGAGATCTAAATTCTTAGATAGCTTAAAACTAAAATAGTTCTTAATCGTTGGATTACTAAAAAGAGCATTAGTGAATTCGGATAGATTGGTACATACATTGCTTGCTCTTTGGAAGAAAATAATTGATCTCATAATCATTTGTGTGGAGACACTAAGCAAGTATGTATGTGCTTATTGAAGAATAAGTACACTGAACATGACTCGCTAAGGAATACCTATAGGAGTTTTACTTGCCTATCAATAGAAATTCCTTTAGTGATAGTAGTACAAATAATCCTTAGACTTGATATCATCATAATATCTTGTGTATTATGAGTTATACTTTGACATGTCTCTTAAGACTCTAAGGGTACATCAAAGGGTATGCTTGGGTATAATAATTTATACATGGAGATAAGGAATGATCAATAAAGAATCTACGGCTTCTAGTAAAAGAAGAGAATATCCTATGTGATTCGATGAATGATAACTCAGTAGTCCTTGATCAAGGCAGAATGAAATTAGAAAGTAGTTTCTAATTTGCATTATATAGAGTTGTGCATTTAAAGATCGAAATACATATAAATAAATAAAATAAAACTTGATAGTAATTTCATGTCTTATAATTAATTGGGACATTGTATGGTGGAAGGAATGAATTGTACGGTAACTATTCACTCAAAGGTTCTTTTATGATTAATGTTGAAATCTATATTATTTGGAAAGTCGTTGATCACAAATGGGCTTACCCTTATTGTATAATAAATATTATTTATTTAAATATATTAAATAGTTTAATTTATTTATTTAAATAAGATTATAAATGTTCTAATTGATTTATTCACAACCGGTTTAATATGGAGAACCTAAAGGGTCACACTATAAAAGGAAGAATATTTATTTAAGATGCAAATGACATAATCGTAATAATAAGTTAAGTATATTTAATTTAATCTATGATAATAGAATAAATTAAATAGCTTAATATTTATTATTTAATATCTAGAAATATTAAATATAAATTATTAAGAGGAGTCTTATTATTATTATTATTATTAGTGTAATTCCTAAAGGAGTTTGGGAATTAAATTAATAAAAGTACTCTCATATATTTCTAATAAGATTAGGAGGTTAATTAATTAAAAGAGTTTAATAAATTATTCCTAATAAGATTAAGATGCTCAATTAATTAAAAAAATTTAATTAATTAAATGAAACCCAAATCCTAAATTCGTTAGGAGAGTTACCTACATATATAAATATGAAAGTCTTATTATAGAATAATGTTACACAAGTTACACACTAAATTCTAAGAGTTGGGAAAGTACATAATTTCTATAGAGATAGAAACTAGGGTTTAGTCAAACACCCTTTTTCTTGAATAACTGTTATTTCTTGGTGGATCACCTCTAGAGGCCAAACGCTTGGGTGACTAACGTTGATCAAAGGAAGGAATCAAACCCAGTAGATTCAAGTTGAACGCAAAAAGGAATTGGAGTTGAACTCGTACCTGAGGAAGCTAGTTTCTACAAGGGTTTGAATCTAATCTTCATATCTTTTGTTTAATTAATAATTATGCATAAAGGATAATCCGAGTATATGATTTTTAAAATTTTAAAAATATGATTTGCCATGCTTCTGCTATTTTAATGCAATTTGATTGTGTTCATGAATATTACAAACCTAACAGTGGCATCAGAGCCAAACCTTTATACGAGTTTTTAATTGTTTTGATTAGATATATATGTTGATATGTGTTTGGAACAATTTTATTGGGCATAATTATTGACAAAGAATCATGTTTTTGGAGAAAAACTGCACAATTTGAGAACTAAAAAAATAAATTCTAGAAACTGGCACCGCAGCGCTGGACCAGGATCTCAGAAATACGGTGCCGACCAGGTTTCTGATTGGGTGACCCAGTGCCGCAGCTCCCGAAATCAATTTATTCGCGGAGCCGCAGCACCGGTACCCAGGAAATAAATAAATAAAATTTTATTTATTTTTTTAATTTCTAATTAAAATAAAAGTTTTATTTAAATTAAAAAATGGATTCCATATTTTTCCAGTAATTATTAATTAAAATAAAGTTGTTTATTTTGAATTTGGAATAGGATTCCATGTTGATCAAATAAAAGTGTTTATTTTGAATCATAATTAGATTTTATGTTAATTAAAATTTGCCCATTAAATCGATATCAATGTATATATTAAATGTTTATTATTCATGAGATGAAAGTCATTTATTGATGCATATGATGATATATATGATAATAAATGAGATTGATTATGGACCATTGACCAATGTGATTGGATTATATTTTAGTTGGATGCATGAATGTATGGATTTTATTAAATGGAGAATGCGTATCTCGTTTTCTCTAATTTTTCTTGATGTAATTTCAATCTCCCTCCTATGTACTTCCCCTTGACTGCTGATCAAGATTTCTATTTAATGTAAATAGTTTATATAATAGGATTAGTTAGAATTACTTGAAGAATTGGAGACCAAGGAGCAATGAGTGCTTGAAGACCCGTTTGTAATGGAGCTCGGGTTTAAATGTAATACTTATATTTAAATTATCTTCTTGCACCCATGGTTTGACCTCTTGGTTCACATGGTGGCTCTAGTGAACCTGTAATATCCGAGATTATTATGTCATTTAACAATTATCAATAAATGAATTTATGTGAAATTCGTGTGTGTTTTCTTTTATTAGATGTATATATGTTATACATACATGTGTTATTTGCGTATATGTGATGAGGAGTATTTAAATGGTTGGTTCAGTTTAATTCAACTATTTAAATTGGTTAAGTATGGAATTAATTTTATTAATTTCGTGGGATGGCTTTAAAGCATGATTTTGAGTTCGGAGCGGAATTTAGAGACACAGACAGTGTATTTGAGTCCAGAACGTCAAAATTAGTCAGGATAGACTGTAACCACGAAAATGTGTCATAGTAGACTTTTTGGTCAAAGTCAACCAGTTGACTTTTTCGGGTAAAAAGTCAACCACGAATTTTGGAGGTGAATTTGAAGAAACGGATAGTCCCATGACGTCTAGGACGTCGATTTTAGTAGGAATCGATATAAGTATCGCAACGTTCGGCTACGGAGGGCAAAATGGTCAAAATGGTTATTTAATTGATTATAATATTATTTTAATATGTTGATCAGCAGCTGGAGTGGGCCCACATGACAACTGATTTGGGACAAGGGAGTATACGTTTTAGAAGATTTAGAGAGGAAGGGAGTTACAATCCTTTACACCCACAAACTCTTCCATTCTCTAACTCCTCTTTTCATTTTAATATTAGTTAATCATGCAATATGTGTATAACCATTATGAGAACATGGAGGGGCTGATGATATCAGCCTCTATCAAGCTATATCAATCTCTATTTATACTCTCCACCCAAAACACTACCTCTTTTGCTAAAAACTTCATTCCGTGAGAGAAATTGAGAGTAATAGTTAGTGTGGAGTTATTTTGGAAATTTGCAAAGACTACGCAAGCAAGGAAGGAAGCATTCTCGGATTCCTTGATCAGAGAATAGCGTTCAAGGTAAGAATACGAACTTATATTATGTTCTTAAGAAAATAGTGAAAAAAATGCATGTATAATTATGGGAAATATTTCGTTGTGGTTTCGAGATACCATGTTAGTGTGTAATACTGATATATGGGTGTTAAGAACGAAAGTTCTGGTCTAATCATGTTTCAAATTTGTAGAGAATCGTAGAATTCATGTATGCATGCTAACTATTCGATAAAATGCCTCTTAGATGTCAATTTGTTCAAAACATGAAAAGTTAGTGAGTTTGATTATTGTAACATGTGTATATGTGTTAGTAGAGGTGATCTGGACAGTAGCAACTAGTTCCTTGCATGCTAGAATCAAAATCATGAATTCTTGTCAAAGTGGGTTAACTTAGAATCTGTGACTTTTTGGATTTTTCGGAGCCTTGGAATCATAGCTTCTGTGACTCGTTGGTTGTATGTGTTAATTTTGTAAAATACTATGTAGTATGATGTCTCACCTGACCAATTTTCAAAAGAAACGGAGTTAAAATGAGCAAGTTATGAGTTTCGTAAGCAAGCATGTTGGTATAAAAATTTGCA
The DNA here is from genome assembly GCA_020205555.1 of Panax stipuleanatus. NCBI lineage: Eukaryota > Viridiplantae > Streptophyta > Magnoliopsida > Apiales > Araliaceae > Panax > Panax stipuleanatus. The sequence continues at coordinate 119,637 of JAINUT010002772.1, forward strand.
GAATTCTGGGAATTTCCAGAAATTTTCTAAGTCTGGAAGGCAGTTTGGCACGCTTATCTAGACTGCTGGATCAAGGTCTTAACATGTTAGTTTCATGTATGTTGTATTTTTGTAAAATACTGTGATGTATGGAGTGTATGGTGTCCAAATATCATGGTCATACAACTTGTAAACAAGTGGGAATTAAATCGGGAAGTAGGCTGTTCGGCAGGAAAAAAAAACATTTCTGGGCATGAAGAGCAGCGCAGCTGCGCCATTCATACGGCTTAACGCTGCGCACCTGCGCCACTCAAAGTTGGAGTCCGGGTTTGCCAGGCAGCGTAGCTGCGCCGATAACACGGCTTGAGGCTGCGCAGCTGCGCTGGTCCGGGTCGGGTCTGATCCGGGTCGGGTCGGGTCAGAAAAATTTCCAGAAACTTTATTTTCCCAGATTTTTATATTTAACCCCTGGACCTATAAGTTGCAACCTGTTTATGTAATTGAATGGTATTGTGTAATTGAATTGCATTGTTAATTGATTACATGTTAGATGATAATCCAATTGAGATAAAAGGAAACCATTATATTTCAGAGTCGTGTTCGAGAACCTAATTGCTTAGCGTGACAGATATGAATAGGTTACATGAAGAGCTAGTAGATAGCGTTAATTGTAGCAGACGTATCAGGCAAGTTTCCTAACCCTAATTTCTATTGGGTATTTATTCAATCCTTACTCATTTTTATCGCAGTAAGGGTAAGTATTGGACTTGTGCTAGCTATTTATTCGTGCAAGTTCCTTTATTCTGAGGTTCTACAACTTCAACTATCTTGCAAGCTTATCGATGATTACTTAGTTATTATTCTAACAGCTATGCTTATAAGCTTCATGTCATTACAGAACTGTTTCTAAGTATGTTTCCTGGACTTTATTTTCGGCTAGTTATTATTGATGAAAAATGATTTAATTCAAATATTTCGAAGCTATTTAATGTTTATCAATCCAAATTGCTTTGGTGCGGTCTCGCATGAATACTAAGATGAACAACCCGAATAAACGGGCAAAAAGATGTCGGGCATATAGTCCCATTTATGCTTATGAAGTTTAAACTTAATACTTGTGCACAATGTAGGGTACGATAGGACTGATCACCTGGAGTACTTGCAGAGACTGTTTACAATCTATTTGATTGTTAAACCGTCTGATGATTTTTCGATGAAACAAAGTAATGTTCAGGGTATTTTATGCCCCTTAGTATGATATTGAGAATTCTTAAACTCTTATTCTTGATATTTCTGTTTAACACTTGATAATTCTTTCAACTGTTATAGCTATTCAGATGTTTCTACTCCTGATGTGTGTTTTCAAACTACTTTATATACTTTTTGGGCAATTTGTGCTCATTCTTGCTTAAACCTTTCAGTTAAGGATGAGAAGGTTGAGGAGCTCGGGCAAGTACAAGGGGAAGTCTAAGTTGAAATGATGCTAGTTACCTTATGTAATAAGTTTATATTTCCGCATATGATGTAATGTAGCGATAAACGCTAAGTTTAAGTTGTGGTTTACTAAAGGTTGTAAAGACTTGGGATTTTATTTGGAGTATGTACGTAATAGTTATAATATTATTATTTTTATGGGAATTTACTTAGATAGATGATGTATGTTGTATCGTGAGCACCATGTCCTGTAATCGATGTTACACGGATTTGGGGGCGTCACAGGTTGGTATCAGAGCCGTAGGTTATAAACCTTAGGTGGGGAACCTTAGACTATAACCTTAGGGAAGTTAGTGGAGGTAATAAGGAGATGAACTCACGTAGAGTTCTAAGTGTAGCGTTGAATCTATTTTTCTAAAAACAAAACCAATATCTATTTTAAAATGCTAATCGAGTTCTTTGTCTTGATTGTAGGATGTCAGGAGAAGAGGAGGTTAGAGATATTCACGTCGTGAGTGAGCAGTTGGTGACAGCTGTACCTGAGCCCATAGCTGAGGCAACAGCTGAGTCAGACCCAGAGGAATATCCTGAAGGGGAAGAGGAGCCCGAGGAGGACTCCGAGGAAGCACCTGAGGATACTATGTTGGATGAGTTGATGGATAGGATTACAGAATTGGATGACAAGGTCCATGAGTTGGAGGAGCTGTATCAGGGGGAGCAGCAGGCTGCAGCATTGCTTGGGGCATTGGTGCAACACCTGATAATTAGGAAAGGGGATCTGGCTGACAAGCTGCGAACAACAGGTCAGAAGGCGGACAGGCTGAAGGATGAGAAAGAAGCTATCAGGACCCACTTGGGACATACCATTAATGGATTAGAGTCGAGGATACAGAGTCTCGAAATTGACAAGCAGATTATTACCACTTTCTGGGGAGATGAGATCAGAAGCCGTGTTCGGGCCGAGAAGCTAACAGGCGAGTTAGAAGGAGAAGTAAGAGATAAGAAGGTTAGGGTGGATAAAATGAAGTACGCGTTTAAGTCAGCACATGGGAGGTTCCAGCATAGGGTGTATCACTTTCCAAGTGAGGAGTACCGGTCTAGACATGCCATAAGCCGTGGGCTGGTGCTGGAGATAGCAGATGAAGAGCATGAAGACGCCATTAGGCAGGGTCTTTAGTTTGTTCGTGTTAAACTTTTACTACTAGCGTGTAGAACACTTATCTATGAAATAAAACGTGGTTTCCAATGTTACTAAATATGATGGTTAAAGTGATGTAAATGGCTTAATGCCATAAGACGATGAAATACCTTGGGTATTATGTTTATAAATAAATATGCTTTATTTAAATATGTGATGTGATGATTAAGTTTTTATATAAATTATATATGTTGTAGGAATAAGTTATGAGATGATAACATTAAATGTATTTAAACAGATAGATGGTTAGAGGAAGACGTCGTCAAGTATCAGAAGGGTCAGGCGGTAATGCTAGGGGTCCACCGAACCCCATGCAATAATTCGTAGACATGTTAGCTGGGGCACTTCAGAATTGAACCCTGAATACCAATAACCCTCCAGCGGGCCAGGTGGCACACTTTAAAGACTTTAAGAGCGCGGGACCACCTGAGTTCAAAGGAACCACCGAACCTATTGAAGCCCAAACTTGGGTCAAGGAAATCGAAACGACGTTCGCTATTGCTCGCGTAGGAGATGATCAGAAAACAATCTTTGCCACTTACATGCTGAAGGGTGAAGCCAATTTCTGGTGAGAGGCAAACCAGATCAGGGCGGGAGAAGGTGTGATACCTTGGGAAGAGTTTAAGAAGATCTTCTTCGAAAACTATTTCCCTGCGGGTATGCGAAGTCGTATGGAGATGCGATTCTTGGAGCTGAAGCAAGAAGACATGACCGTACCCCAGTACGCCTCAAAGTTCAACGAACTGGTGAGGTTCGCGCCTCATCAGGTCGACACTGAGGTGAAGAAAACGAGGAGGTTTGAGCAGGGTCTCAAACCATGGTTATAAAGTAGACTTTCGGTGTTGCAAACGAACCGCTTTGCGACTCTCCTAGAGAAGGCTATAATTGCTGAGGGCGGAAGTGAAGCCCTAATGAAGTTTAATAAGGAGAAAAAGAAGAAGAATGAAGTAGGGAATCGCGGGGAAGGTAGCAGCAGCAGTGGTGCAAACAAGAGGAAGTGGAACAACAACAACAACAACAACAACAATTTTAACTCGGGAAACTCTGGGGGAAAACCAGGGGAAGCAAAGAAGAGAACTGAGGCGTGCAAGGAGTGTGGGAGGAATCACTCGGGTGCATGTCTAAAAGGGAAGAATGTTTGTTTCAATTGCGGGCAAGAGGGGCACATCTCTCCCAATTGCTCTGCACCAAAGAGAAATGGATGTTTCAATTGTGGAGCATTAGACCATCAGACAAGGAATTGCCCAAAGAAGAATTCAGCAGGAGGAAATGGAGGAAGGGGACCAAGCGGTGGAAATCTCACAATTACTGGATCACCAACTCAGAATCGACCAACAGCAAGGACTTTCAACATGACGGTTTAGGATGCAGTCGCATCCAAGGACGTGGTTTCAGGTATCATTCCGGTCAATGATATATCTGCTTACATATTATTCGATTCGGGTGCTACTTGTTCCTTCGTTTCACATGAATTCTCCCAACGATTAAACTTACCCCAAGAAGAACTAGAATATCCTATGAAAATAGAAGTCGCTAATAAGGAAGTTATTCCCGTTAGCCATGTCTATAGGAATTGTGTTGTAGATATCAGTGGGTATAAGTTGCCTGTGAATTTAATTTCGATTCAATTAGGGGAATTTGATGTAATTCTAGGAATGGATTGGTTATTTAACCATGGAGCGATGATAGATTGCCAGAAGAAGTGTATAAACCTTAAGACTCCAAATCAGTCTAAGGTAGTATTCTACGGGAGTAAGTCGTCGAGACACTCGAGTTGTCTGACGATGTTGCAAGCGAAAAAGTTGCTAAGGAAAGGATGTGTAGGATATTTGGCCCATATCGTCGATACATAGAAAGTAGGTGTTAGGAATGGGACAGATACCAGTAGTGAATGAATTTTTGGATGTATTTTCGGAAGAGTTACCAGGACTTCCACCGGATAGAGAGGTCGAATTCGTTATAGATTTAGTACCGGGAACGACCCCGATTTCGAAAGCCCCATACAGAATGGCACCGGTAGAGATGAAAGAGCTGATGGTACAGTTGCAGGAATTATTGGATAGAAAGTATATTCAACCGAGTGTGTCTCCTTGGGGAGCGCCAGTTTTATTTGTGAAAAAGAAGGACGGATCGATGAGACTTTGTATCGACTATCGAGAGTTGAACAAAGTGACGATCAAGAACAAGTATCCGTTACCTAGGATAGATGATCTGTTCGATCAGTTAAAGGGAGCGAAATATTTTTCCAAGATCGACTTGAGGACGGGATATCACCAATTGAGGGTGAGGAAGGAAGATGTTCCTAAGACAGCATTCAGGACTCGTTACGGTCACTACGAGTTCCTGGTGATGTCATTTGGATTAACGAACGCGCCGGCGGCATTTATGGACATGATGAATCGGGTATTCAAGCAATACTTAGATAAATTTGTGGTCGTGTTCATAGATGATATCCTGATCTATTCCAAGACTCAGGAGGATCATGCTGAACACTTAAGGTTGGTATTGGAGGCGTTGAGGAAGGATAAGTTATACGCAAAATTTTTAAAGTGCGAGTTTTAGTTGGAGAAAGTTCAATTTCTGGGTCACGTGATCGATAAGGACGGAATCTCCAGTGGATCCAGCAAAGGTGGAAGCGGTGCAGAATTGGGAGCAACCAAAGACACCGACTGAAGTAAGAAGTTTCTTAGGACTGACAGGTTATTATAGACGGTTTATCCAAGATTTTTCGAAGATAGCAGGAACTTTGACGAATTTAACGAAGAAGTCGGTCAAATTTGTCTGGACAAAGAAGTGTGAAGAAAGTTTTCGGGAACTTAAGAAAAGATTGAGTGAGGCACCGGTGTTATCTTTACCAGACGATACAGGTGATTTCGTGATTTTCAGTGATGCGTCGCATAAAGGACTTGGCTGTGTGCTTATGCAACATTGTAAAGTTATTGCGTACGCATCACGTCAGTTGAAGGATTACGAGAAGGGATATCTTACCCATGACCTAGAATTGGCAGCGGTAGTATTTGCCCTAAAGATTTGGAGGCACTATTTATATAGTGTAAAGTGTGAAATATACACGGACCATAAAAGTCTGAAGTATATCTTCACGTAGAAGGAGTTGAATATGAGACAGAGAAGATGGTTGGAACTAATAAAGGATTATGATTGCGACATCTTATATCATCCGGGGAAAGATAACGTGGTCGCAGATGCGCTAAGCAGAAAGGGCAGTGGCAGGTTGGCAATGCTAACGGCTCAAGAGGAGTTGATTAGGGAAATGGCCAGTTTGGAACTCGAGGTAAAGAGTCCGAGCGAGTCAAATGGGAAGTTGTTCGCAATGGCGGTTCGACCGACTCTATTGGACAAAATCAAAGAAGAACAAAGCAGCGATGAAGAATGCGAGAAGGTGAGGAAAAGAATTTTAGATGGAGAGGAGCTTAAGTTCAATGTGGGTGTTGATGGATTATTAAGTTTTGAGAGGAGAATTTGGGAGCCAGGGGTATCTGAGTTAAAGGAGGAAATCTTGCAGGGAGCTCATAGCTCAAGTTACTCAATTCACCCGGGAAGCACAAAGATGTATCAGGATCTTCACCAACATTATTGGTGGCCCAATATGAAGAGAGAAGTGGCAGAGTGCGTCAGCAGATGTTTGACATGCCAGAGAGTTAAGGCGGAACATTAGAGACCGAGCGGGTTACTTCAACCATTAGAAATTCTGGAATGGAAATGGGAGCATATCACGATGGACTTCGTGGTAGGACTTCCAAATACACAGAAGGGTTACGATGCAGTTTGGGTAATCGTTGATCGATTGACCAAGTCAGCGCATTTCTTGCCAATCAAAATCAGATATACATTGGATCAGTTGGCAAAGCTTTATATCAAGGAGATCGTTTCCAGGCACGGTGTACCTGTATCAATTGTGTCAGATCGCGATCCGCGGTTCACATCTAATTTCTAGAAAAGCTTTCAAGAACGTATGGGAACGCAACTGAGGTTGAGCACCGCGTATCATCCTCAAACAGACGGGCAGAGCGAAAGAACTATTCAAACATTGGAGGACATGCTGAGAGCATGTGTTATGGACTTCAAAGGAAGCTGGGATGACCACCTACCATTGGTGGAATTTGCATACAACAACAGTTACCACGCGAGCATCGGGATGCCACCTTATGAAGCTTTATATGCAAGGAAATGCAGAACGCCATTGTGCTGGGATGAAGTGGGAGAACGTCAATTACTAGGGCCAGAATTAGTGCAGCAAACTGCAGATGTGATCAAAACTATACGAGCGAGATTAGTGACAGCTCAGGATCGACAGAAGAAATATGCTGATCAACATCGGCAACAACGAGACTTCAACGTCGGCACTTATGTGTTTCTGAAAGTGTCACCTTGGAAAGGGAAAATGAGATTTGGGAAGAAGGGAAAACTTAGCCCCAGATTCATAGGACCCTTTGAAGTGTTAAGGCGAGTCGGTGAGGTAGCTTATGAAATAGCTTTACCTCCGGTATTAGAACATATACACAACGTGTTCCACGTATCAGTTTTACGACCCTATAAGCAGGATTACAAGCACGTCATAGAGTACCATTCAGTTCGAAAAGGACTTAACCTATGAAGAGGTTCCAGTACAGATAATTGATAGAAAAGAACAAGTGTTAAGAAATAAGATAATACCTTCTGTTAAGGTAGTATGGAGGAATCACAATGCCGAAGAGGCTACGTGGGAACTCGAGGAGAAAATGACGAAAGATTACCCTAGTCTTTTTGTTTGATGTGTAATGATTCCGGGGACGGAATCCTTATAAGGGAGGGTGAATGTAATATCCGAGATTATTATGTCATTTAACAATTATCAATAAACGAATTTATGTGAAATTCTTGTGTGTTTTCTTTTATTAGATGTATATATGTTATACATACATGTGTTATTTGCGTATATGTGATGAGGAGTATTTAAATGGTTGGTTCAGTTTAATTCAACTATTTAAATTGGTTAAGTATGGAATTAATTTAATTAATTTCGTGGGATGGCTTTAAAGCATGATTTTGAGTTCGGAGCGGAATTTAGAGACGCGGACTGCGTATTTGAGTCCAGAACGTCAAAATTAGTCAGGATAGACTGTAACCACGAAAATGTGTCACGGTTGACTTTTTGGTCAAAGTCAACCAGTTGACTTTTTCGGGTAAAAAGTCAACCACGAATTTTGGAGGTGAATTTGACGAAACGGATAGTCCCATGACGTCTGGGACGTCGATTTTAGTAGGAATCGATATAAGTATCGCAACGTTCGGCTACGGAGGGCAAAATAGTCAAAATGGTTATTTAATTGATTATAATATTATTTTAATATGTTGATCAGCAGCTGGAGTGGGCCCATATGACAACTAATTTGGGACAAGGGAGTATACGTTTTAGAAGATTTAGAGAGGAAGGGAGTTACAATCCTTTACACCCACAAACTCTTCCATTCTCTAACTCCTCTTTTCATTTTAATATTAGTTAATCATGCAATATGTGTATAACCGTTATGAGAACATGGAGGGGCTGATGATATCAGCCTCTATCAAGCTATATCAATCTCTATTTATACTCTCCACCCAAAACACTACCTCTTTTGCTAAAAACTTCATTCCGTGAGAGAAATTGAGAGTAATAGTTAGTGTGGAGTTATTTTGGAAATTTGCAAAGACTACGCAAGCAAGGAAGGAAGCATTCTCGGATTCCTTGATCAGAGAATAGCGTTCAAGGTAAGAATACGAACTTATATTATGTTCTTAAGAAAATAGTGAAAAAAATGCATGTATAATTATGGGAAATATTTCGTTGTGGTTTCGAGATACCATGTTAGTGTGTAATACTGATATATGGGTGTTAAGAACGAAAGTTCTGGTCTAATCATGTTTCAAATTTGTAGAGAATCGTAGAATTCATGTATGCATGCTAACTATTCGATAAAATGCCTCTTAGATGTCAATTTGTTCAAAACATGAAAAGTTAGTGAGTTTGATTATTGTAACATGTGTATATGTGTTAGTAGAGGTGATCTGGACAGTAGCAACTAGTTCCTTGCATGCTAGAATCAAAATCATGAATTCTTGTCAAAGTGGGTTAACTTAGAATCTGTGACTTTTTGGGTTTTTCGGAGCCTTGGAATCATAGCTTCTGTGACTCGTTGGTTGTATGTGTTAATTTTGTAAAATACTATGTAGTATGATGTCTCACCTGACCAATTTTCAAAAGAAACGGAGTTAAAATGAGCAAGTTATGAGTTTCGTAAGCAAGCATGTTGGTATAAAAATTTGCAGAATTCTGGGAATTTCCAGAAATTTTCTAAGTCTGGAAGGCAGTTTGGCACGCTTATCTAGACTGCTGGATCAAGGTCTTAACATGTTAGTTTCATGTATGTTGTATTTTTGTAAAATACTGTGATGTATGGAGTGTATGGTGTCCAAATATCATGGTCATACAACTTGTAAACAAGTGGGAATTAAATCGGGAAGTAGGCTGTTCGGCAGGAAAAAAAAACATTTCTGGGCATGAAGAGCAGCGCAGCTGCGCCGTTCATACGGCTTAACGCTGCGCACCTGCGCCACTCAAAGTTGGAGTCCGGGTTTGCCAGGCAGCGTAGCTGCGCCGATAACACGGCTTGAGGCTGCGCAGCTGCGCTGGTCCGGGTCGGGTCTGATCCGGGTCGGGTCGGGTCAGAAAAATTTCCTGAAACTTTATTTTCCCAGATTTTTATATTTAACCCCTGGACCTATAAGTTGCAACCTGTTTATGTAATTGAATGGTATTGTGTAATTGAATTGCATTGTTAATTGATTACATGTTAGATGATAATCCAATTGAGATAAAAGGAAACCATTATATTTCAGAGTCGTGTTCGAGAACCTAATTGCTTAACGTGACACATATGAATAGGTTACGTGAAGAGCTAGTAGATAGCGTTAATTGTAGCAGACGTATCAGGCAAGTTTCCTAACCCTAATTTCTATTGGGTATTTATTCAATCCTTACTCATTTTTATCGCAGTAAGGGTAAGTATTGGACTTGTGCTAGCTATTTATTCGTACAAGTTCCTTTATTGTGAGGTTATACAACTTCAACTATCTTGCAAGCTTATCGATGATTACTCAGTTATTATTCTAACAGTTATGCTTATAAGCTTCATGTCATTACAGAACTGTTTCTAAGTATGTTTCCTGGCCTTTGTTTTTGGCTAGTTATTATTGATGAAAAATGATTTAATTCAAATCTTTCAAAGCTATTTAATGTTTACCAATCCAAATTACTTTGGTGCGGTCTCGCATGAATACTAAGATGAACAACCCGAATAAACGGGCAAACAGATGTCGGGCATATAGTCCCATTTATGCTTATGTAGTTTAAACTTAATACTTGTGCACAATGTAGGGTACGATAGGCTGATCACCTGGAGTACTTGCAGAGACTGTTTACAATCTATTTGATTGTTAAACCGTCTGATGATTTTTCAATGAAACAAAGTAATGTTCAGGGTATTTTATGCCCCTTAGTATAATATTGAGAATTCTTAAACTCTTATTCTTGATATTTCTGTTTAACACTTGATAATTCTTTCAACTGTTATAGCTATTCATAAGTTTCTACTCCTGATGTGTGTTTTCAAACTACTTTATATACTTGCTGGGCAATTTGTGCTCATTCTTGCTTAAACCTTTCAGTTAAGGAAGAGAAGGCTGAGGGCTCGGGCAAGGACAAGGGAAAGTCTAAGATGAAATGATGCTAGTTACCTTATGTAATAAGTTTATATTTCCGCATATGATGTAATGTAGCGATAAACGCTAAGTTTAAGTTGTGGTTTACTAAAGGTTGTAAAGACTTGGGATTTTATTTGGAGAATGTACGTAATAGTTATAATATTATTATTTTTATGGAAATTTACTTAGATAGATGATGTATATTGTATCGTGAGCATCATGTCCTGTAATCGATGTTACACGGATTTGGGGGCGTCACAGAACCAAACTAGAATAAAGTCCATAATCAATCCGAGTAGAATATAATATTCTATATGTGCATTTTTACTATATATATTTTATACAACATGCTTCGCATGTTAACTAATATGACGCGTATTTTATATATATTATTAGGTTTGTAAGATTCATGAACGCAATCAAATTGCATAAAAATAGTGAAAGTATGGTAAATCAGAGTTTAAAGTTTTACAAACTATATACCCGGATCATTCTTTATGCATAGTTATTAATTAAACGAAATATATAGAGATAAGATTCATTCCCTTGTAGAAACTAGCTTCCTTAGGTACGAGTTCAACTTCAATTCCTTTTCGCGTTCAACTTGAATCCACCAGGTTGATTCCTTCTTTTGATCAACGTTAGCCACCCAAGTGTTTGGCCTCTAGAGGTGATCCACCAAGGAAGAACAAGAATCCAAGAAGATGGGTGTTTGGCTTAACCTTAGTTTCTATCTCTATAGAATTATGTACTCTCCCAACTCTTAAAAAAATCATTAATCCCAAATCAAAATAAGACTCCTCTAATTTATAGATATGGGCAAACCTCCTAAACCATTTAGGATTTGGGTTTTATATTAATTAATTAAACTCTTTTAATTAATTAGTCTCTTAATCTTATTAGGAATATATGAGAGAGTATTCTTATTAATTAATTCCCAGACTCCTTTAGGAATTAAAATAATAATAATAATAATAATAATAATAATAATAATAATAATAATAATAATAATAATAATAATAAGACTCCTCTTACTAATTTATATTTAATATTTTCAAAATATTAAATAATAAATATTAAGCTATTTAATTTATTCTATCACCATAGATTAAATTAAATACACTTAACTTATTATTACGATTATGTCATTTGCTTTTTAAATAAATATTCTTCCTTTTATGGTGTGACCCTTTAGGTTCTCCGTATTAAATCGGTTGTGAATTAATCAATTAGAACAATTCTAATCTTATTTAAATAAATAAATTAAACTATTTAATTCATTTAAATAAATAACATTTATTCTACAATAAGGGTAAGCCCCCTTAGCGATCAACGACTTCCTAGATAATATAGATTTCAACATTAATCATAAAAGAACATTTGAGTTAATAGTTACTGTACAATTCAATCTTTCTACCATATAATGTCCCAATTAAACATAAGGCATGGAATTACTATCAAGTCTTATTTTATTTAATTATATGTATTTCGATCCTTAAATGAACAACTTCAAATAATGCAAATTAGAAACTCCTTTCTAATTTTATTCCACCTTTGTCAAGGATTCCTGGGTTGTCATTTATTGAATCACATAGGACATATCTCTTCTTTTATTAGAAGCAGTAGATTCTTTATTGATCATTCATTATCTCCATATATAACTTATTAGACCCAAGCATACCCTTTGATATATCCTAAGGGTCTTAAGGAATAAGTCAAAGTATAATTCATTATACGCAAGATACTATGATGATCTCAAGGAATTCCTATTGACAGGCGAGTAAAACTCCATAAGGTATTCCTTAGCGAGTCACGTTCAGTGTACTTATTATCCAATAAGTTCCTACATACTTGCTTTAGTGTCTCCACACAAATGATTATGAGATCAATCATCCTCATCCAATGAGCAAACAATGTATGTACCAATTTATCCGAATTCAATAACCCCCTTTAGTAATCCAACGATTGGAAACAATTTTAATTTTTAAGCTATCTAAGAATTTAGATCTCATTAGTATGATCATCATCATGATTCTAAAAACATTGCTTAAAACTATGGGTTTATCACATTTAATATAATAGCACCATATTGATAAATTAAATGCTTTTAATTAAATAACTCTTTAATTAATAAATGAATAAGATTGTTACAAAGTATATGCTTTATTCCTATCATATATGATTGGCTTGTGTGCATACTACTTTTATATATATATATGCATGCGCGCTAAACAAAATGAGACAAATAATAACAAATTCCTTAAAGAATTTATATTAAATCCTAAGCGTTTCAAAGATATTTGGAATATTGAGCGTCGCCTTCTAGCATGATAAAATTAATAGAGTATTAAATATTTAATATGTGTTTGTTGTGTCACCACAAGACAAGTATTAAATTTTTAAGATGTTGATTTAGCACATTTGATGCTTATAAAGGAATTGAACGATACTGTTTTGTTGTGTTACCACAAGGATGATATTTTTCTCTTTGAATATATGAAAGTGCTAGGTTAGACTTAACTTAGATAATTTTGATTCGGATGTGTCACTACTTTATCAAAATAATCTAAGAGGCAAAAGGAGTTACATGATGATTTAATTGACAAGAGTTGTCTACCTATTTATTTATATATAGTTTGTTGTGTCATCATAAGGCTATATACATTTGAAATGGGATCCTTAATCTCACTAGCAGTTCTTTAATCAGATATTGTCGAACTATATAAGTGAGGGTAATATAGTTTGAAGAAAATAGTGAGAGATACCAATTTAAAATAAAATCTAATTTATTTTGGTAATTAATTAAATAAATGTATGCTAAAATATTGTTTTATTTTCACATGCAGAATTTGAAAATGTTATACTCACTATCACTGCGTAGCATACTTGATGCTAACAAACTAACCAGACCGAATTACACGGACTTGTTAAGAAATTTGAGAATTGTTCTCACTGCTTAAAAACTTTTTTATGTCCTAAATTCATCCATCCCTACAACTGTTGCAGAAAGTGGCACGATGATGCATCTGTGGCTCAATGCATCATGCTCGCATTTATGAGTAACGAGCTTCAATGTCAGCATGAAACTATGGATGCTCCTACTATATTGCTACACCTCAAAGAGTTGTATGGTGAGCAAAGTAAGACTGCTAAATATCAGATATCTAAGGAGCTCTTCCGATCTCGTATGACTGAGGGCACTACTGTTGAGACTCATGTCCTGAAAGTGATCAATCTGATTGAACAACTTGGATAGCTAGGGTTCATCATGGATGGGGAGTTGAGTCAAGATTTGATCTTGCAGTCACTCCCAGACACATTCTCACAATTTGTTGTGAATTTTCACATAAATAAGTTGGATGTTAACTTGCCTGAATTACTTAACATGTTGAAAACTGCAGAAGGTCACTTCCCATTCAAGAGGGACCAAGTCTTATTAGTGGATGATTCTTCCAAGAAAAAGAAGAGGGCTAAGGTATCTTATGAAAAGAAGAAAAATAAGAAGGCTAAGGGCAAGGCAAAACCTAAGGATAATAAGAAACCTGATCCACCTGGCAAAGGAATATGCTTCCATTGCAATAAGCCGGGACACTGGAAGAGGAACTGTGATAAGTTCCTTACGGAACAAAAGTAGAAGAAGCTTGGAGAAGCTTCGACTTCTAATCAAAGTTTGTTCATGAATGAAATTAATTTTTATGAAAGTCAATCTTTTACTTGGGTATTGGATACCGGAAGTGGTTCTCACATATGTAATACTATGCAGGGCCTGATTAGAAGTAGAAAGTTGAACAAGGATGAGGTCGTCCTGCGAGTGAAAAATGGAGCAAAGGTTGCTGCATTAGCTATATAAACTTATTGTTTAGCACTGACTATGGGCAAGTCCATTAGTTTAAATAATTGTTATTTTGTTCCAACATTAATTAGAAACATTATTTCAATTTATGTATTAGATATGGATGTTTTTGATATTATAATAAAAAACAATAGTTATTCTATTTATAATAAAAATATTTTATATGGTGTTGGTAAATTGTTGAATGGACTGTACGTACTTAACTTGCATGAAAATATACTTCAAATTAAACAAACTAAGAAAAGGAAAATAGATGATGTTAATTATACCTTTATGTGACACTGTAGACTTGGTCATATTAATGAAACGATATTATCCAAGTTTCATAAAGATGGGCTCTTAGAACTATCTGATTATGAATCATATCCAACTTGTGAATCCTGTCTCATGGGTAAGATGACTAAATCTCCTTTTAGTGAAAAAGGAGAAAGAGTTATAGAGTTGTTAGCGTTGGTACACACAGACATTTGGGGACCTATGACAACGAATGCACGAGGGGGTCTTCTTATTTTATTACATTCACTGATGATCATTTAAGATTTGGATATGTCTATTTAATGAAATACAAATCTGAATTGTTTGAAAAGTTCAAAGAATTCAGAAGTGAAGTAGAGAAACAAACTGACAAGGGTATTAAGATTCTTCGATTGGATCGAGGTGGTGAATACTTGAGCAATGAGTTTCTTAATTGTTTCAAAGAAAATAGCATAATATCATAATGGACTCCACCAGGAACACCACAGTTGAATGGTGCATCTGAAAAGGAGAAATCGAACATTGTTGGACATGGTTCGTTCCATGATGAGTTTTACCGATCTTCTAGCTTTCTTCTGGGGTTATGCTCTAGAATCGGCTACATACCTACATAATAAAGCACCTACCAAATCCGTCCCAAAGACTCCATATGAAATATGGACAGAGAGGAAATCAAATCTTAAGCATGTTAAGACTTGGGGTTGTCCAGCTCATATCAAAAAGTTTGAGAATGATAAGCTGCAAACTAGCTCCGACAAGTGTAGATTTGTGAGATACCCTAAAGAAACATCAAGGTATTATTTTTATCATCCAACTGATCAAAAGGTGTTTGTTGAGAACCATGTTGCCTTCTTGGAAAAGAAGTTTATCCTTGAAGGGGTCAGTGGGAGTAAGATATATCTTGAAGAAATTCAAGAACCAAAAATTATTACAGATCAAAGTCAGGTACCTGACCAAGTGGAAGAACCTACTGTAACACACCCTATTTGTAAATCAGGGAGAGTACCGAAGATACTTGAATGGTATGAATTCGTCATAGAGGATGACGATGAGGTACGCATCATAGATGATGATAATCCATTGAATTACGAACAAACTATTAGTAGTAAAGACTCAGAGAAATGGCTAGAAGCCATGAAATCCCAGATGGACTCCATGTGTGAGAACAAAGTATGGGCTTTGGTTTCATAACCTGAGGGCATTAATCCTATTAGGTGCAAATCGGTCTTTAAAAGAAAGACTGGAGTGGACGGCAATGTAGAGACCTATAAGGCCCGACAGGTTGCAAAAAGTTTCAAACAAAGACAAGGTGTTGACTATGATGAAACCTTCTCACCAGTAGCTATGCTCAAGTCCATTCGTGACACGGGAAGAATTATCTACCAAGATTTGATATAATTTATGTTTTGATATTTATGGAAAATTTAAATATTTGAATGGCACGGGAAGAATTATCTACCAAGATTCGGTATAATTTATGTTTTGGTATTTATGGAAAATTTAAATATTTGAGATATTTTTATTTATTAATTAGTAGTCAAGTAGGTTTAATTATTATTTAGTAATTTTAGGAAGTTTTTCAATTCTGTTATAATTAGGAATCTTTTTAGGTAGGATTTTGATTCCTAATCAATTTGTTATTTTCTTATAGGATTAGGGTTTATTTTAGTAGTATAAAAATGGTTCAAGGTTGATGTAATTAAAACAACTCATTATTATTATTATGGTTTATGAAATATTTGGCTATTTAGTTAATTTATCCCAAACTTTGTGAATTCCTGTGATTGCAAAGTACATAGATTCAATTCCTGCGATTATTTTTATTCACTTTACCGTCTTTCGCTGTGTCAGTTGGTATCAGAGCGAGGATTCAAGCCTGTGAATTGATGGCGGTTGAACGTGTGCAAGACAACCCACCTCCTTATAACGACAAGGGGATGTCGATTATCTTAGACTGCATTGCAGGATCTAGAGACCACAACTGGGACTATAATACTCGCGAATTTTATAAATAATTTTAGAATTTAAAACAAAGGTAATTACAATTATTTGTGTGCAAGTATATATATATATATATATATATATATATATATATGCCATTTGATTAATAATTCAATATAAATTGAATCAAGTATGAAATGATTAAGAAGTATGTTGATGATAATGATAAGCATAATTAAGCTTAAGTGTTAAGCCTTGTGTGACATAATTAATTTTCTAATTGGACTAGTTGGATCATGATTTAATAATGTATTAGACTTAGGGTTATCCAAGCCCAACCTTATAATGTGACATATTTACTTGTGTTAGGAAAAGTGACCTAATCAATTGAATTGCTAGATGTAGGTTTGAGCCCAATGTATAAAGGTAATTATACCTAGCCCAATTTAAATTAGCTTGAGAATAGCCCAATGTGTAATATATAGATGATGGATATATGTATACATATATATGTGGGAATATATGTATGTGGGAGTATAATAGAGGTATATATATATATGTGTGTGTGTGTGTGTGTGTATAAGGGATATGTATGCTAGCTTATTGTATGCAAAGGAAATAAAAAAAATGTGACATAAGGGTAGGGAACCCCCCATGGCCGAACCACCCCCTACCTTATACCCCCAAATGCTAATTTTTTGATGAACAAAGCTAGCAAGCAAGAGCCCATGTGAAGTTATGAGTTGTGAATAGTGTTGGTTGGTGAAACTTTTAACCAACCCCCCTTCTTCCATTGGATAATGACCAAATAGTTGGATAATAGATTTCCTATAGATAGTGAGCCCCAAGTGTTGGTGGAAGTTTGCCATTTCATTTTCTAAGTGTAGAGATTTGAGAGCTAAAGATAAATTGTGAGAAAAACAAGAAGCTTAGAGAGATCCTTGTGAGTTGGAGGTTCAAGAGGAATGTAGACACTCAAAATTTTCTTCAGTTTTGTTGTAGACAATCGAGATTTTGTGTTCCTGTTACTAACCCTGCAGGAGGGAAAAACAGTCAACTCAACCCCGATTTCAACCCAGAAAGTAAAGGTCAGCCCTAGTCTCAACCCGGGAAGTATAGGTCAACCTCGGTCACACTACCGGGATACCAGTTTAACCACGGTCTCAATACCGGGATGTCAACTCAACCCCGGTATCAATACCGGGATGTCAGTTCAACCCCGGTCTTAATACCGAGATGTCAACTCAATCTCGGTCTCAATACCGAGATGTCAGTTCAACCCCGATATCAATACCGGGATGCCAGTTCAACCCCGATCTTAATACCGGGATGTCAACTCAACTCCGGTCTTAACTAGGGAGGTACAGGTCATCCCCGGTTATATCCCGGGAGGTACAGGTCAACCCCGATCTCAACCCGAGAGGTACAGGTCAACCTTAGTCACATCCCGGGAGGTACATGTCAACCTCGGTCTCAACCCGGGAGGTACAGGTCATCCTCGGTCTCAACCCGGGAGGTATAGGTCAGCCCTGTCACATCTAGGGAGGTACAGGTCAGCCCTGGTCACAACCCGAAAAACCAAATCAACTTCGGACATAACCCCGAAGCCTCACATCATCTCTAGAGACAAACTTGGAAGAACCAAGTCAGCCTCAGAGACAATCCTGAGGACAAACAGAATCGGCTGGGATCCAAGCCTCGGAGACAACCCCGGGAAGTCAACAGAAGACTATGCCAGCACTGAAGGTAACCCCAGGAGAGGCAAAATGGTCATTTTGCCAACTTGAAGTTGATTCAGTCAAACTCAAGTCGAATTGATGCTACCAAGGTCAAAATGAACCATGACATTGATCCCGAGTGGAAATAGCGCATGACAGCTCAACGGATAAACTGCGAGGAAACAAAGACCTGGTTATGAACCCATCTTCTTGAACTCAGAAAAGGTTTAATCCCATGTCATTGCGATACGCTCGACGAGGGCTTTCCAGAAAGGCATAGCACGCCTCCAACGGTCGCTCCGATCAAAAGTTAGAAAGTTTCGAATCTGACCTCGCATTGCTCAAAGTGCACGTACTTCGATGTAATAGGACCGGCCACGTGGAGCCGTAGGTAGACCCACGGCTGCCGCTGGTAGGCCTTCTTCCATCAGGTCTATATATATGAGTGCACCCCAAGCTCATTTTATAATTCAGAAACGCTCTGAACCTCTGCCCGTTTCATTTCTCATCCATACTCTTGTACTCCAAACCCAAATTTTATTACTTTAACACGTAGGTATACTCATATACTACCACATATCAAAAACTGAGTGGTACAAACGGACGTTTAGAGCCTACGATTTGGAAAAAAGCCCGTGTACCAGTCCATTGTGAATATTTTTACGATCAGAAAGTTCCTACTACTTCATTGCGCATTTATATACTTGCACGTTAAGTTTCGCTTTCTGATTATGCCCGAAACTCAGTTTCGTGGCCATTTTTACTTACATTTTTGTACATTTTAGCACATAAACACGTTTTCTGGCATTTCCACTGACCGGATCGTCGATCCACAACTTTTAATAGCTTCTATATATATATATATATATATATATATATATATATATATATCTACAGTTATAGCAACTTCGTCGGACTGGGTTATCTTTCCAGACTGGGTTCGACTTTTTTTATGTATATATTTAACTGTATATATACTAACTTTTCAATTCTGTCAAGCCCGGATGTCAAATTTGTGGTAGTTTACTGCTTTTATATATATAACTATATATATATAAATTTTTCTAACTTATTTGGGCCTGAATTTCTACTTCATGGCCTTTTTATTACTTTAATATATATATTAACATTTACATTTTCGTTTGGCCTAGATCATTCTGTGGCCTTTTTACTGCTTTTATAAATATATATATACTTATATTTCTGTCTGGGCAAAGGATAAAATGTCTGTCGCCCTTTACTGCTTTTCTATATATATATTTATATTCTATCAAACCTGGATCACTCTGTGGCATTTTACAGCTTTTATGTATATATATATTTCAATTTTGTCTTGCCTGGATTATTTCGTGGCTTTTTACAGTTTTATAAATATAAATATATATATATATATATATATATATATATATTTCCATTCTAGTCCGGGCACAGGATTGAATCCGTCGCCCTTTACAGCTTTTATATATATATATATATATATATATATATATATATATATTTCCATTCTGTCTAGCCTAGATCATTCTATGGCTTTTTACTGCTTTTATAAATATATATATTTTTTCATTTCAGTCCGGGCATCGGAGTGAAAATCCATCGCCCTTTACAGCTTTTGAATATATATAACTATATAACTATATATATATATATATATATATATATATATATATCTTTTATTCATTGTGATTAAATTGCTGGTTTAAATATTCATTTGATATGAATCAGCGCTGACATCTCTTTGGGCGAACTAGATTTCTTTAAATCTTGCCAATTTTGTCTTTCAAACAGTTCAAAATAGGTCCAGACAGAATCGGAAAGCTAAAATGGCAGAGATTTACTTAAATCTAGCAATCTTTCTAGTTTCATTTCTGAAAGCAACCTCGCAGCCCTTAGATCGCTATCTAGTGGGAACGAGACGCTTTAGCTACGTGCAGGCCAGGATTTACTGATGAATTCTTGGTTATTGCGACGTTTAGATGTAAATATACATTTCTGTGTATATTTGAGCTGTGCAGGTTTTATTGGCTTTCCTCTGTGAGCCTAAGAATTGTGGGATTCACGATCAAATTAATCTGAATCTGATTCCCACGATGGACAAACTCCACTTTACAAATGTACCCTGCCAGTTTTTCTGTAAAAATATACCTCCAAAAGACCTTAAAACGGTTATTCGGGTTTAAGGTCTCAATATATTGAAAATATGGTTTGTCGTGTCAGAGTCACTTCGATAGCTGTAATGCCCATGAGAAGACCGACACTTATATATATTTTATGGTCGAGCATGCCTCGCAGTCCAACAATCACCATTCAAATTGAGCCAAAAGGGTGAAAAGATAAAAATTGGAAGTATCAACAGGCTTCTACTCCTATGAGAGCGTAAGGGTTTGAAAACCGGCTTTCAAAACATCATTTGCAATATCTTGTATAAAAAGGACTTTTGCAAATCAAATCAAACCCTTCGTATATAGGTTCAACAAAGCACGACCATACTTCAAAATCAATCAAACATAGGCCCAATTTCTTCCAGCATTCGCACAGACATTATAAATTTAAAAGGAAAATATTGAAAAGATGCGGTACTGTGTTTTCACGGGAGTTATGGGGTGCCTAACACCTTCCCCACACTTAACCAAGCCCCCAAACTTAGAACTTTTGTTTCAAAGATTCAGTTTCGACAGTGTCCAGCAATTGGGCCTCCTTTCAAATAAAACTCGGTTGAGTTAGTACAACCATTTCAAATCTACTAACTGGCGAATCTGTAAAACGTTCAAATAGTCGACATGATATATGTTGGCCTTTTCCTAAAAAACCCCTTCAAACCCTTTTTTCATGATAAAAAGATAAAATAAGGGTGGGCAAAACTTAGGAAGAGAGAAAGATTCGGGTCCAACTCGAACTAGATTTTTTCTCGACGTCGACAGGTGGCGACTCTGCTGGGGACCATTAGAGGGCTTAGGCTGTGCTCAAATCTTTTCAACATTTCCCTTTCATATTTGCGCGTGTGTGAATGCTGCGTCTTTACATTGGATGAAGGTGAATGAATACTTTCCTGCTTTGTATTGGTGCTTCGCACAAATATTACTGCTTCGCACCAATGTCATCATATGCATACTGTGAGACGCGATGTATGTGAATGTATGTTGTGTGATTCCTCCACCAGGAGGCAAACCCGTCGATGACAGAGTAATGTCTTCTAGGACGGATAAGTCGAGGCTCATGAAAAACCACAACTCAGATCTGCTCCAGTTGAAAGATCGAATTAATTTTCCCTCTAGTAGATTGCGATGATCTGGGACCTTCATGCCAAAATGCCGCGAGAGTAGCCTAAGATAGGTCAGCCTCTGATTAACCAAATCCGATGGGAAGCTTCTTCATGCCCTCCTCGTTCAATTCAATGTAAAGTTTTCATTTCCAATGTAAATGTCATAATGTACATTCCATGTTTTGTAAATCTTATCATATTATCCTGTCATCAAAACAACTGACTTCTGTTTTGCAGGATAAGATTAAAAAACCTTAAAAACACATCATGGCCTGCATCGTATCCATACCTACGTCAGGAAATTGACACGCCTACGTTTGTTGTAGGTGAAAAATTGGTCCTATCACTAGATCTGAGTCTAAGAAAGCACTAAGTCCATCTCCGGACATAGCTTCTAGTGCTCAGCCTGAATCTACCCCTATCTTTAGGGAAGAGTTTGAAGGACTGAAGAACCAGATAGCCGAGTTAGCCACTTTCTTGAGAGAGCAGAGTAAAGCTCTTAGAGGGAAACAAGCACAATGTCACACAGAACTAGGAACACCCGATGCCAGTCAAGAGACCAAAAAGACAGACACTCAGATTCTTGATCCTCAGAACCAGGGTCCTACCAACAAAACTCCTAAAATCACCATCCTTAACAAAGAACAGGAAGCTAGTGACATTCTGAAGAAAGTCCAACAGATGAAAGAGACCATCCGGTCCATCAAAGGGACTGGGGCATTTGGGAGTGTCAATTATTCAGACTTATGTACTTTTCCCTGAGGCTCGTTATCCCAAAATATTTGAGTCCCTAATTTTGAGAAATACGATGGATTGGGAGACCCCTACACTCACTTAAAGGTGTTCATTGGAGAGCTCGGATCCTATGCAGAGAACTAGAAACTTCGAATGCAATTATTCTAGAAAAGTTTGACCAGAGAGGCTAGAGCTTGGTATACCCATCTCAACAATTCTAAAATTCACAGCTGGGAAGAGCTGGCACATGCCTTCCTCAATCAATACAGTTTCCAGTCTCAACTGGCTCTAGACAGTTATTAAATAACCAAAATCAAGAAACAGAACACTGAGTCATTTAGAGAATATGCTTAACGCTGGAGACGAATGGCGGCACAAGTCACTCCACCTATGACTGAGTCTAAGATAGTCATGACCTTCATTGACATTCAAGAAGTTTATATTATGAAAGGGTCCTAGAAGGCATAGGAAAGCCATTCTCGGAGATGATCAAACACGGTGAAATGGCAGAAATGGGGCTTAAATTTGGGAAGATAAAGGATCTGACCGCCTTAGAAGTTGTTGCCGAGCATATTCAATCCGGGAGTTATGGAAATAATCCCCGGAGGACACACAAGAAGAAAGACGAAGAAGTTTCCTTAATAATGTAAGGACAAAATCAGAGGGGTGATTCAAGCAGTATGCCCATTCAAAAGAGGGACTATTCCCCTTTTCTAGCTTCAGCACAACCTTCAAACCCGCCATTCCTGAAAAATGTGGAGGCCAGGTGTCGAAGAACATTTACCCCTTTAAGGGATTCACTAGAGAATGTGCTAAAGCTGTTGACGCCACAGAAAAAGATTGTGAAACTCCTTCCACCAACCAATACAGGTGGACAGAATTTTGATCCAAGTAAGAAGTGTGCCTACCATTCCGGATCTCCGAGCCATGATACACAAGATTGCTGGTCTCTCAAACACAAAATCCAGGACTTGATAGACAATGGAGAGATCATGGTGACCAAACCTGAGCAACCAAATGTACAGGATAATCCCCTCCCTCAGCACAAAGATGAGGGTGTCAACATGATTAGCAAGCAAAATGGAGAAGGATCCAAATACCTCCGATATGTCGGAGAGTCAACTCAATCCAGCAACAATAGCCCAGATAGTTGGGAATTCTCAGAAAGGCAATTCTTGATAGAACAGGAGATCAAGTCTATCAAGGAACAGATTGGATAATTGGCAGAGCTAGTTGAATACCAACATCAGATAACCAGGCAGCTGATAAATCAGACCAACCAACAGCAAATAAGTCCTCCTACACCGAATATTAGTCCCATTGCTATGAGGGACCATTACCGATTTCATGAGCATGAACCCTGGGCCGATAAGGTGGCCAAGGAGGGGAAGTTTCAAGCAGATAGGGAGTTTGCCTTCTAGAGAAATTTCACCAATCTGAACCAGCCGATGAAGGAGATCCTCCAAATATTAATCAACGAGGGAATGGTTACAGATCTGTTACCCCCGGTAAACCCTCGATCCAGAAAATTTAAGCCTGACAGGATCTGTCAATATCACTCCAATGCACCTGGTCATGATACTGAGGATTGCTGGGGACTTCGTCACCTGATTCAGAATATAATTGAAAATGGTGAACTAATCAGGGGGAATCAGGATTATGGCCTCCCAGATGAAGAAACTCTCTTTATTCCCACTACGTGGAGTCAAGATACAGTAGCTGTTATTTCCTATGATAAGGAGCCAGCCCGCACACCCCTAATGCTACCAGGAAAAAGGGTCCAAGAAACACAAAATCCTGTGAAGTTGGCAGCGCCCGAGCCTTTGATATTACCATTCAGAACCCAGTATCTAGTGATCAGTCTGAAGAGAGTCCCATGGAAATGGGAATAATGAAGGTTCCACCTCAAACAACATTGCCATCGTACCAAAGGAGAATCCATTGTACCTGCCTCAGCGGGTGATCAAATCAGTCATCAAGGCCAAATAAAAGGTGGCTAAAGAGAAAATCGAAGAGTTCCTCAAAAAATGGGACATAATAAAATCAAAGTGGTATAAAGTCTAAAAGATGCACCCAAGCATATGTCCGTCCTAGATCTAGTCTTATCATCGGTGGATAATCGCAACATTATGGTGAAAGTACTGGAGAAAGCCCACCTGCCAAAGATAGTGGATGTTGATAAATTCCGTCATGTGATAGAACACATCTTTAACAGCAATATGATATCTTTCACTGACGATGATATACCCGCAGAAGGGACGGGCCATCATAAGTTACTGCACATAGCGGTGATGTTATCTGGGTATGTGATAGGAGGGGTGCTGATAGATGGAGGATCGTCCCTAAACATCTGTTCCTACGATACCTTAGTAAGTATGAAGATCAATCCAAACTGGATCAAGACCAGTCATGTGGTTATCCAGTCTTTCGATGGATCTCGCCGAGAAGCCGTGGGAGAGATTGAGCTTCCACTGGAGATAGGTCCACACACTTTCTATGTATCCTTCCAGGTGCTCAACATCACCACCGGATATAATTTGTTGCTGGGCAGGCCATGGATCCACATGGCAGGAGCAGTTCCATCCACTCTCCATCAACAGCTCAAGTACATTATCAATGGAAACCTAGTCATGGTGAATGCCAAACCAGAATACCCTGTCGGCATACAGGGAGACATGCCAGTGATTAGTCTGGATGCAAGGATTGAACCTGCTAGTTTTTAAGCCTTGGAGGTAAGCGATACTCAGTACCTACTAGTTGGGGCACCCGCCTTGAAGCCTAAAGTATCCCTCGAAGTGATGACAGTGGGCCAGGGGATGGTATCTTTGGATTTCTGCCCTAGAGAAAGGTTAGGAAAGAATCAGCAAGGTATCAAGAGCCCTGTGCAAATACCGAGTCAGTCGGGGAAAACTGGATTGGGATATTCATCCGGGTCAAGCCACCGAAACCCACATAAGCATCCTAAGGCTCATGCTTCCACCATACTATTGCCAAACCTCACTGATGCTAGATTTGTGAAGCCAATGAGGAAGATCCCCACTGTGATATCATCCATGTTATTTCCTCCAATTATACCGGTAAGTGAGAGAAAGACCCCAAAGCTTGAAGGGGACAACAAAAAGGGAAAAGAAAAGTTATTGTACGAAGGACGAGACCTATTTGCTAGCATGCGGGTTATCATACACTACGAAGGTATGAACGATGATCTCCCCGACAGTGATGAAGAGGATTAGATCCAAATTCCTTAGGGGCAGTTCGAAGAAAAACCCCGGCTCTGATCTAAAGGATGTCTTAGTCATCATCAGAGAGGAGATAGATGATGATAAATATTGTATCCTCCCAATTCATGAGGATCTGACCCTGGACAACTGGAGCAGCGTCCATTGCCTCATTCAAAAAGGGTAAAAGAGTAGAGAGTCCATCTTCCCTGTAACATGGTTTCATTTACGGCTTGTTTTATTACACAGCTATAGCAATAACTTTTGACATGCTTTGCTAAATGCTTTGTATATTTAAGCAGTTGCATATGTTAAAGTGAAAGCATTTTGTTTTCAAGACTCTAAGATTGGATTTGTTTGTCTCTGCTGATGAGATGCCAACTTGTCACAGTGACTATAACTTTGATGTAGAACTAAACTTTGACTTGATGGAGATTGATCGAGAGGAGGAAGGTGATTATGAGGTGCCCGAGGAAATCAAAGAATGGATTGAAGAGAAACCCAAACCAAACCTCGACCAAACCACCAATGTCAATATTTGAACCTCAGAAAACCTCGAAGAAATTCAGATAGACATATAATATACCTCACACAAGATCAAAAAGCCCACCTGATTGAGCTCCTAACACAGTTCTAGGATGTGTTTGCATGGTCACATAAAGACATAATTAGCCTGTCTACTGATATTGCCATCCATCGAATGCCCATCAAAGATGGATTCAAGCCAATTAAGCAAAAGCTCAGGCAATTGAAACCTGAATGGAGTTAGAAAGTCAAAGAAGAAGTTATTCAATAATTCAAAGCCGGCATCATCATGGTATCAACATACCCGGAGTGGCTCTCAAATATAGTTCCCGTACCTAAGCCCAGAGGGAAAGTATAAGTATGCATGGATTACAGGGATTTGAACAAAGCCTGTATCAAGGATAATTTCCTGGTACCTTTCATCCACATCCTGATAGATAACACGGCGCAGTACGACATGTATTCTTTCGTGGATTGCTTTGATGGTTACCATCAAATCATGGGTGCTAAAAAAGACACGGAGAAAATAGCTTTCATCACTCCCTGGGGAACTTTCTGCTACAGGCGTTTGTCCTTCGGCCTCATTAATGCCGGGGCCACATATCAGCGAGCCATGATGGCCCTGTTTCATGACATGATGCATAAGGAGATAGAAGTTTTTGTGGATGACATCATCATTAAATCTCGAAAGGAGGACGATCACATCAACCATCTCAAGAAGTTGTTCAACAGGTTGCGTAAGTACAACCTCAAGCTGAATCCAGCCAAATGTGCTTTTGGCGTCAAGTCCGGTAAGTTGTTGGGATTAATGGTAAGTAATAGAGACATTGAGCTGGATCCTGCCAAGATTAAAGCCATCACAGAGATGCCCGTACCTCGAATAGAAAAGAATATATGTGGGTTCCTGGGGAGAATCAATTTTATAAGCCGGTTCATTTCTCAGCTCTCAGCGACTTGTGAACCCATCTTTAAGCTACTAAGAAAGAATTCCTCCACGAAATGGAATAAGGATTGTCAAGAGGCCTTCCTTGCCATCAAGAAGCAACTGATCAAAGCGCCTATCTTGGTACCATTGAGGGATGGAGTTCCCTTATTTATGTACCTGTCTGTCAATGCCAATATAATGGGCTATATGCTAGGACAGAAAGATGATAGTAGAAAGGAGAGAGCTATCTACTACATCAGCAAAAGATTCAGCAATGGTGAACAAAAGTACAGCCTGATCGAGAAGACATGCTGTGTGTTAGCATGGGCCGCAATAAGGTTACAACACTATCTTCATGGGCACACGACTTACCTTATATCCCGCATAGATTCGCTAAAATACGTATTCAACAAGCTAATGTTGAATTGTCGATTGTCCAAATGGCAGTTAATCCTCTAATAGTTTGACATTGGCTACGTGACTCAGAAGTCCATTAAAGGTCAGGGCATTACAGATCAACTAGTGAAGCACTATCAGGAGGGTTTGAACCTCTAAAAACTTACTTCTCGGATGATGGGATCATGACAATTTAATAAATTCGACAAGAGAATACAGTCCAATATGGAAAATGTATTTCGATGGAGCGGTAACATGGAAGGTGCCGGAGCTGGGGCAGTCCTCATCTCTGGTACAGGAGAATAATATCCTGTGGCTACCAAGTTGCAGTTTGTCAACACCAACAACACAGTTGAGTATGAAGGCTTCATAATGGGGTTGAAACTAGCCCAATCCATGGGTATCCAACATCTACTAGTCTTTGGAGATTCTGAGTTGGTCATCAGACAAACCTCCGGGGCATATATCACACCAAAGAACTGCATTTGCTGCCCTATCATCGGCAGGTTGTCAAAATATCCATGAAATTTGAAGACATAACTTTCATCCACATTCCTTGGGGTAGGAATGACTTCGTCGATGCATTGGCAACTTTGGCTTCCTTGATCCGCATATTCGATAAGAGTGGGATTCATGACATCAAAATCACAAACCAAAAGACCCCGACATACGAGAATTACATTGGAGAAGTATCAGATGACATACCTTCTATCAAACAGCTTTAGTATCAAGACATCAAGGAGTATCTCCGAGATGGATCTACACCCGCTAAGGCAAGCCAATCCGAACAAAAGCGGATTCACAAAATGGCTATGAAGTTCTATCTGAGCGGAGACGCACTCTACAAAAGAGATGCTGGAATAGGCCTTTTACGATTCCTCGATAAAGAGCAAGCCTAGAGATTGATGGGTGAAGTCTAAAGTGGAATCTGTGGTCCACACATGAGCAGTCATCTACTGTCCAAGAAAATATTAAGAACAGGGAATTATTGGATCTCTCTCAAAGCTGACTGTGATGATCATGTCAGGAGATGCTATCAATGTCAAGTACATGGAAATGCCATCCACGGTCCTCCAAATGAGCTGCACAATATGAGTTCTCCATGGACTTTTTTTATGTGAGGAATGGATGTGATCGGTCTAGTAGAACCTAAAGCCAGTAACGGACATCGCTTCATCTTCACCATGATCGATTACTTCACCAAGTGGGTTAAAGCGACCTCTTTTCCCAAAGTCACCAAAGAGGTAATCATTGGTTACATCAGAAATAATGTCGTCTGTCGATATGAACAATCGGAGGTGATCATATCAGACAACGCCAAGAACTTAAACAATCAGATGATGAGAGAACTATGCAGGAAGTTCCACATCAAGCATCTCAACTCCGTTATCTATCAACCCAAGATGAATGGTGTTGTCGAAGCGGCCAACAAGAACATCAAAAAGATCATGCAGAAAATGTCCGCCAATCATAAAGAATGGCCTGACCTATTGACTCTAACCCTGTTAGCATATAGGACGTCAATGCGTACCTCTACTGGAGCAACCCTCTATTCATTGGTCTATGGCATGGAAGTAGTACTTCCCATAGAAGTAGAGATGGAGTCCTTGTGAGTGTTAATAGACGCTCAGATGGACGAAGACCAGTGGTTGAGAGCGGTACCACCAGCTGTCCTTGATAGATGAAAAGAGGGCTACAACCATTTTCCACGGGCAGTTATATCAGTAAAGGATTGCTCGATCATACAACAAGAGAGTCCGAATATGATAATTCAAAGAGAACGGCTTGGTATTAAAGAAAGTCCTGGCCAATTAAGACGAAGCTAAAGGCAAGTTCGCCCCTAATTGGGAAGGCCCTTTCATTGTCAAGGACGTGTTGACAGGAGGAGCTATCAGATTACATGAAATGGACGAAAGCGAATTTCCCCAACTCATCAATTCAGACACCGCGAAAAGGTACTATATCTAAGACACATGCATACTAGCATCCTGGTCCTGCGAATCAATCGAATCAGTTTCAGTTTTCACTAGAAAAAACAAACTACGAATGATCTGATCTTCCTCAGCCCGGGAGTACGTAGGCAGCCACTTACGATGCAGTCAAATCAAACAAATTTTTTTTCAAAAACTCATCAAACCAAAATCAGAACCCAAGATAAATACTTCTCAGACCTCTCTCCCACAAAAAATGAACTACGAATGACCTGATCTCCCTTAGCCTGGGAGTACGTAGGCAACCATTCAAGGTGCGGTATAACCTTCAAAGAAAAACAAAAGACCAATAAAATCAGTCCCAAGACATCGAAACCATATAAAACCTAAATCCTATCAAGCTTCCCTGGTCAACGGGCCCATCTAAAATATTCTTCGACGTCTCACTGTTAATCTATCAAGGAGAAGCTCGTGATACATCAACAACAGTAAGTCATGAAAGAAGTGATAATCACTCAGCAATGACAATACATATCCAATAGGGAAGCGAATCAAAATATTATTTCTCTGATATATAATATTATTTGATATATACACTGTATCCTGTACATGATAAAAATGGCTGATCTAGTATGTGCAGGAAAAATAAAGCTAGTCTATGGACCCATGGACAAGTGGGATAGCAATGCCAATATGGCATCTCTCTCTGAAGATGGAGGAGCAACTGCAAGTGCAATACCCTCAGCCTCCATACAAGAAAGCACATCCACAGCCATCTGCATAGTGGTGTTGTGACCGTCGATGAAAGCACTCATCTCTCTAACCAAGCTGTCTGTATATGACCTAAGGGCTGTGCTGTCAGTAATATATACATCTCGAGTGGCTATGGCCTCGTCCCTCTCCACAAAAGCAGCATCTCTAGAAATCAAAACCTCCTCAATCTCCTCAAATGATGCATCTCTGACAGATCAACTCTCGTCTCTTTTCTCAAGAGCTGCATCTTAGGTGGATCGAGCCTCGTCTCTCTCAATCAACGCTATATCCCGAGTAGATCGAGCCTCGTCTCTGGCAGCGAAAGCTGTATCTCTACCAGATAGGGCCGTCAACATCAAGGCCCTGGCCTGATATCTCTCGAAGGTCATCCGAGCTAGCAAATCTGCCATAGCCTGATCTGTCCCAGCAGGGATACTCGGAGGGTCACTAACTAAGGCTGCTATCAGAACCATAAACAACTTATCCTTCGTAGGAGAATCCAGATCCTCCATTGGTTCCTCCTCATCTGAATCTATAATCGGAGCTGACTGAATGACTGCGGCCACTGCTATATCAGCCTCCAACCATGCTAAATACTCTATAGAGCAATCCGAATGGCTAGTAGAGAAATTAGCCCTCTCCCTATGAGTCCAACACTCATAAATCCTAATCATATCGGCTGACGACATAGAAGAAGCTGACATCCGCTGATCAATGGCCCCCTCAAACTGGTGCAGGCTCTGGAACTAATTAAACTGACCCATAATTGTCAACGAATGGAAAATGGTCACCCCTCTCAATCCCGCCAGAGGCAAGTAGTCCATGCCGGATGCATGGGTAATAAAGCTATAAGGGGAGACTAGCCCTGAGCATGGCAGAATCAAAAAAGGATGCTCAATATTTGATAGAAAAGATGACCATGTCTCTGCATCCGAACATTCTACTAGCTGAAAGGAGTAGGACATAGCTATCTCGTGGGTGAAATAGTACCCCTGATGTCTGAAGAAGCCAATCGGGCGCAAATGGGTCATGAGCCATACATACAACAAGACAGAGCTACCTCTAAAAAATCCCTCTGGATGGGTACTATAATAGGTAGCTGACCTCAATGTCCTGGCCAGTATCATCAGCACAACAGTGCAGCCCTGTCTAAGGGTACGGACCACGAGCCAACGTCCAAATGATCCAAGTATAGTGGCATGTATAAGTAAGTCGTAATGCACATCAGCAATACGTCTATCCGGTCTGAATGTCACTCCTCTGCCTAGATAATAAAGTCGCCAGCACGTCGATCATAGCTATCCAGTCTACCAAAATGATTGATCAAAAATTCAATAGAGATCACACGTCCGGAAATGATCTCATCTATGACTACACTCTGACATAGACCGGACATCCGCAGGAACGGTCTCCTCATATCACTAATAGCGGTACGGGCGCAAGGCAAGTCCAAAGCCAAACTTGTAAGCCGCTCGTACTCCTCCAAAGTCGGAGTCAGCTCATGCCATCCAAAGAGGAAAACCTGCTGCTCAGGTATCCAACAGGATAGAATGCCATCTATGAATCCATATGGAACCTGGAAGTCCACAAGGGCCAATGAATGCCCTAACATCCGATCCACTGTCCCTCTGGCTGGGAAGGGCATGCTATTATACCACGACCTCAACAACGATGCTACCACAGATGGTGGTAAATGCTCGATGCGGCTAACTATCGACGACGACATCTGTATTACTGTATCACAAGACCATCCAGGGGTCAAATCTAAACTCATCTGTCTAAGTGCATATCCATGACATAATACATGCATAATGACAATGATAAACATGATGCAATAGATAAAAAATATCAGACATATCTACAATAAACTATCTACTATATGCACGCATCATCTCTGTCTGATAATATAATCTAAAATAAAAAGTACAGAGAGATAGGGCATAGCCACCCAACTACTAACAGAGGCCTATCAAAATAGGGCACAGCTGCCCAATAACTAAATAGAGGCCTATCAAAAGATATAGCGAGGAAAGCTATCAAAAGAGATCTAGAATATATGTCTCCAGGCTATCAACCTGTTCCAACTCCTCCTGAGACACAAAACCTCAGCCAGTGGGAAGGTTCGATCGATATAACGGAGGATCAACACCGACAAAATTGCTAGAAAATAGACCTGATAAGGGGCCCGCTCAGGAGCCAGAAGGATCAAAAGAAGATGCCTCTGATGGATCTCGGCTAAGATGCCTGATAAATAAATGAGCTCTCTCCAATTGTTGGGTCAGTACTGTAATCTGGTCCAAGTGGGTAAGCTCTCGCAGGCAAGCTATCCAGTATGTCATCATCACAGACCCCGGTACCATATCTTCCATAAACTGGGTAGCACGAGTCTGAGCCCCAATAGTGCGAGGACTCCACTAGTTGCTAAATGCCTCCTGGCTGTATGGACCGTATGACAGGGTGAAGCCATCTACGCCCTCCATATGGATGTCTATAAGCAGCTGAACTAGTGGCCAATAATGCCAAGCAGGAGGAATAAAGGGAATGCGGATCTACCCCGTGATGCTCCTAATAGCACGTTCTCCTAAATAGAGCTCCCAACCTCCCTCTATCAAAATGGGACTCTGAGGGTGGATAATGCAAACTCCCGGCCAGTGGGGAAACCGCCCTCAAGCTCGACTGTCAAAAAGACTGAGCTATACGGTACCCATGAGATCGATCCAGCCGTCAAAAGATCAAGCTGCAAGCGAGAGTGGGTGAATCCCTCAGCTACTGGGACCTCCATCAAAGTAGAGTGGTGCCAATACCATCCCTGAGTATATATCTCCAGGCCCAAAGTCGTGGCGGGACGTAGGCAAGGAAGCCTCTCATATACCCAATACTGGCCATGAAATATCAAAAGTCCTCAGTGACCAAGGCTGACAAATGTAAATGCAAAAAAAAAGGTACAAGAAAGATGTACTCACCAGCAGGAATGGGTAAAACCCTAACCAAGCCTCTGTCATACCCTCTAAGCGCATGGGCATTCCTCAAAGAAAATAGGCAAAGGTGTAGGTACCCCAATCAAAGTCACTGAGGTGCTCAACATGTCGAGTGGCACTAACCCGGGCAAAGGACACCGTCACAGAGTTGTCCACCAAGAAACAATCTCTGATGATCACAAGAAATAATTGCATCATAATGCGATCTCTAACCCTCTGATCATCAGGCAGAGGCTCAGTTAAAGCCCCACTTTGGGTATCTATGCTCAAGGGACCAGAACGGACTATCTGACCTTTGACGGTCATCGCAGGAACTCCCAGGAGGGACCAAACGGAAATGGGTGTAATGTCAGCCTCAACAAGCACTGGCTCACCCTCAAAATCTATCCCAGTGATAAACCTCCAATCCATAGGCGTCATCATCACCTCGCAATCCAGCAAGTGGAGAGACTGAGTCTGGTGGAACCAGCGCTCAGATAGAGCCTTTATATAACCCCAGGGGCAATGGCGGGGAGGGATAGAAAAGAACGCCTGAAACCCCTAGGTGTCAACAATGTCCCTATAATCCTGGTGCAAAGTGTGGTAAAGAGAATGCACATTAAACCAGTTCCCTCTGGGCTGCGTGAAGCCATGAACCTGCATCAAAAGCCAACCCATATCAAACCTAAGCTTATAGAATAGGAAAAGAAAGAAAGAAAATCCAGAAAGAAGGAAACTTCAATCACCTCATTGGCGTGAAGGAATCTCGATGGATGGTGACTCAAATCTCCCAGCAGATCCTGAAGTGGCACAACAATGCCTGGAAACTCCGGCCGTGGAGCCTTAGCTGGGGCAGGAGCAATAAATGGAGCCTCCTCATCATCTATATCAACAGGCGGCTCAGTATAAATTGGATGGATCACTGACTCAGCTAATCCACGAGGCGGCCGGACTGGCCGTGGCTGAGGGACATCGGAGACTCTCCTCCCTCTAACTCCTAAAATGACCCTGCTAGCACTCCCGGGTCTATCTCTGTCCATAACCTGGACAAAGTCTCCAAAGCACCTCAGAAAGGGTGGTAGATGTCGTCTAGCACTACAAATTTTACCTTACTCAGGTTCTACTAATTCAAGAATCAGTATAGCAATAAGCAAGGATCGATCCCACAGAGAGTGAATTGTATTTTAATTATCCAATGATTTTCAATGAATTGGGGGGTTTTAGTTTGAAAAACTATATTTAACAAAAGTAAGTTTAAAGAAATATCAATGAGTAAAAAGATCAATTCTTCAGTTCAGTATCCCTTTTTAACAAATATGATTAAACTAAGTGTTTACACTATTTATCTTCTACTGAGAATAATAACCCTAGATAACTGCAATCGCAAATTACCTGAAATTCTCCTTAAGTGTAGATCTAATGCGACGATCGCCAATAAGAGATTCTAACTAATATACAACCTAGAACTATCAGCCTAGATTTAATATGATAGAAGCATTAAGCATGAGAATTAGATTACTCCAAGCAATAATTACACAATCAGGAATTATTTAACTTGTCTTCTGAAAACCTTAACAATACTTCAAATCTTGACCACAATAAAATATTGTTAATTGCTACTTAGATTAGACGCACTTCGTTTCGCTTAAAATTTATCTTAATCTAGCAGATGATATCAATTTACTAATTTAATCCTGCAGAAACTAAATTAATCAATTGGAAAATATGTATGAAAGTTCATATGGAAAATCAAAATAAATCTCAAGATAGAAGAATAAATAGAATAATTTGATCAAATCATTAATTGATAAATAAGTTCAATATCCCTTTAGAATTGAAATAGAGAACTTAGCCTGACATGCTTGAATCTCCAAAACAAAGATTTGTAGCCTCTAAGAAATCCAAGAGAATATAGAATAAAAGCTGATAAAAAGATGTCCCCAACCTAAGAAAAATAACTCCTATTTATAGCCTAAACAAACCCTCATCAAATAAGGTAAGTTTATAATCCTTTTCCATATCAACTTGTAATTAAAAACCTTAAATCTGCCAATCCCGACAGCCTAGCGCGCCCCGCGCCTGTCCTCTATATAACTTGGCGCCCCCCACCCCTGGTATTCAGCAACTATAGTCTTTTTTTGGCACGGCCCGCTCCTCTTGTACTCTTGACCCAGCGCTCCCCGCGCCTGACTATCAGAAATGTTGACTTGCAATTCTTTTATTCTCTACTCCTCCCTTTTGTCCCTTTAAGCTTAGCTTCACTCCAAATCCTGCACATGCACACAGAACATATGAAAAGTAACCTACACACTTAAGTATTAATAAAATATCAAGCCAAGAAATACCTATTAAGTAGGTTAAAAACCTACTTATCAAAGGGTGAGGTAAGCCTAAAACCTGTGGCTTATTAATTTAAATCAGTATTTTATGCATTTTTAAATCCTAAAACATGCATGGGTCAGTCAAAATCCCTAGTAGAGTCAAAATTGCAGGTTATTTAAATGCTCATACTTTGGAAAAAAATTCACCAGAGTCACCTTTGTAAAATGGACTGTCCGCATGTACACAGGCATGTCTAGGTGGCCATTCAGTAGCACACCTTCCCAAAAACAGAAACATCTCATATTTATAAAGAAGAATCAAAAATAAACTTCACATGGTAGCCAAATTACCATGGACATTTTTAGTTAAAAATTCAGGCTCACTATACCTCAAAAAGGATGAGTTAACTGATCAAAAAGAGCAAAAATTGACTGTCTCAGAATTCAATTTTCTTACGTCAAAATGTGCATCGTAGTAAAATATGCATACTTATGAAGTCAAATTTTTTTTATCAAGTCATATAAGCATACATTTTTGATACATTGCGTTCAAAAACACCCTACGTGGTTTACACAATTCTACCAGTTAAAACTGGAAAAGAAGGGATGAAAACGTCACCTGAGATGTACAGAACTCGTGGTCGCTGACGGAATCTGAAAAAAGCTACCCGAACTCCGTAGTTCTGAAAAAAATTCGAATTCTGTTTGAAACTCAAAACTAAAAATGAGATTATGAGAGCCCCGCTGCCCAATATAAATTCGCAGGAGGGAGCAGCCCCACTCGCGGCAGCCGTACCTCTACCTGTAGCTCCCTAAGGGGGGCCTCTGGCTCGGTCCAGTTCAAGTTGAAATGGAGTTTACATGAGTTAAAAAGTCAAATTTGAGAAAAAAAACTACTACGCGATTGAGTGGTTTGTCCTGAAATTTTGCGTTTAAGCAGCGGATTCCTGACAGAAAGTGGAACTTCATGAAAGCCATTGGTAGTCATCCCAAAGTAATATTTAGGGACCAATGATGAAAACTGCTGAAAAACTACGAAAAAACTGCACCAAACATCCGAAAACTACCACTTTCGAAGCATCGGGTAGAGACTGGCGACATTTCAGCTGTTGCCTCAACCTCAGCGAAGCGTCTGGTACAGACCGGTGATATTTCAACCATTGGCTCAATCCCAGTGAAGCATCGGGTGCAGACCGGTGACATTTCAGCCGTTGGCTTAACCTCAGCGAAGCATCGGGTACAAACCAGTGACATTTCAGTCATTGGTTCAACCCCAGCGAAGCATCGGGTATAGACCGGTGACATTTCAGCCGTTGACTCAACCCCAGTGAAGCATCGGGCACAGACCGGTGACAGTTCAGCCATTGGCTTAACCCCAGTGAAGCGTGGGGTACAGACCGATGACAGTTCAGCCGTTGGCTCAACCCCAGCGAAGCGTCGGGTACAGACCGGTGACACTATCAGCCATTGGCAACACTCCAACAAAGCATCGGGAATGATCCGGTGGCAGAAATAATATATCAATCTATCCCCACAGAGGACAGATGATGGAATCTGTTATACAAATCCTTATAGGGAGCCCTGAGAAGGATTGGTGATTCAACCTCCTGTTGCAAGCTACTGGTGTAAATTATCGTCAGGATAGGCATCAGAGGCACTCACTGAGGTAACTCAATAACGGAGATATATCCCCAGTAAGGGAGCCTTCAGGAATGTACAACGGCATTAGCTGAAGGAAAATATGCCCTGCGAAGAGTATCGACAGACGTGGGAAACCATTGGTCTCAAACCAAGGTAGCATCAATAATGTCATCCCCGTTAGAATCGACAGGTTCATCACTGGATAACGTCATCCCCAACAGAAAGTGACGAGAACAATCTGTGATAGCCTAACTCTGATAACCTACCAGTGGTACCCTACTAACAACAATGGCTATCCAAGATAACGTTATCCCCAGCAGGTAATGACATGGGCAGTCAGTGATAGCCCCATTCCCCTTGAAGGTATCTAACATTCATCACATATCATGCTATGCATTGAATTACATCTGCATTCATCATATTCCAGTGTCTAGAATTCTTTATCCTGTTCATTTCATTACATTACATAAACATGATAAAGAGGGGCATCTGTAGACACTCAAAATTTTCTTCAACTCTGTTGTAGACAATCGAGATTTTGTGTTCCTGTTACTAACCCTACAGGAGGGCAATACAGTCAACTCAACCCCGATCTCAACCCGGGAAGTATAGGTCAGCCCCGGTCTTAACCCGGGAAGTACAGGTTAACCCCGGTCTCAATATCGGGATGCCAGTTCAACCCCAGCCTCAATATTGGGATGTCAACTCAACCCTGGTCTCAATACCGGGATGCCAACTCAACCCCGGTCTCAATACTGGGATGCCAGTTCAACCCCGGTCTCAATATCGAGATGTCAACTCAACCCCAGTCTCAATATCAGGATGCCAGTTCAACCTCGGTCTCAATACCATGATGTCAACTCAATCTCGGCCTCAACTCGCGAGGTACAGGTCATCCCTGGTCTCATCCTTGGAGGTACAGGTCGGTCTACAACCCAGGGAGGTACAGGTCAACCCCGGTCACATCTCAGGAGGTACAGGTCAACCCCGGTCTCAACCCGGGAGGTACAGGTCATCCCCGGTTTCAACCCGGTAAGTACAGGTCAGCCCCAAGCCACATCCCGGGAGGTACAGGTCAGCCCCGGTCACAACCCGAGAAGCCAAATCAACTTTAGAGACAACCTCAAAGCCTCACATCATCTCTATAGATAAACCTGGAAAAACCAAGTCAGCCTCAGAGACAACCCTGAGGACAAACAGAATCGGCTGGGATCCAAACCTCGGAGACAACCCCGTGAGGTCAGCTGAAGACCATGTCAGCACTAAAGGCAATCCTGGGATGGGCAAAATAGTTATTTTTCCAACTTGAAGCCGATTCGGTCAAACACAAGCCGAATTGATACCACCAAGGTCAGAACAAACCATAACATTGATCCCGAGTGGAAACAGCACAAGACAACTCAATGGACAAACTGCGTGGAAACAAAGACCTGGTTTTGAACCCGTCTTCTCAAAAAAGGTTTAATCCCATGTTATTGGGACACGCTCAGCGAGGGCTTTTCGAAAAGGTATAGCATGCCTCCAACGGACGCTCCGATCAAAAGTTAGAAAGTTTTAAATTTGACCTCGTATTGCTCGGAGTACACGTACTTCGATGCAACAAGACCCGCCATATGGGCCCTACCACATGGAGCCACAGGTAGACACGCGGCTGTCGCAGGTAGGCCCGCTTCCATCTGGTCTATATATATGAGTGCACCCCCAACTCATTTTATAATTCAGAAACGCTCTAAACCTCTGCCCGTTTTATTTCTCAGCCGTACTCCTGTACTCCAAACCCAAATTTTATTACTCTAACACGTAGGTATACTCATATATTACCACATATCAAAAATTGAGCAGTACAAACGGACGTTTAGAGCCTACGACTTGACGAAAAGCCCGTGTAGCAGTCCATTGTGAGTATTTTTATGATCAGAAAGTTTCTACTACTTCATTGCGCATTTATACACTTGCACGTTAAGTTTCACTTTCTGATTATGCCCGAACTCAGTTCCGTGGCCGTTTTTGCTTACGTTTTCGTACATTTTAGCACATAAACACATTTTCTGGCATTTTCACCTCCCGGATCGTCGATCCACAACTTTTAATAACTTATATATGTTTATAGCAACTT
The DNA here is from genome assembly GCA_020205555.1 of Panax stipuleanatus. NCBI lineage: Eukaryota > Viridiplantae > Streptophyta > Magnoliopsida > Apiales > Araliaceae > Panax > Panax stipuleanatus. Next base: position 158,535 of record JAINUT010002772.1, read on the forward strand.
CGTCGGACTGGGTTATTATTCCAGTCCGGGTTCGACTTTTTTATGTATATATTTAACTGTATATATACTAACTTTTCAATTATGTCAGGCCCGGATGTCAAATCTGTGGTAGTTTACTGCTTATATATATATAACTATATGTATATAAATTTTTCTGACTTATTTGGGCCTGAATTTCTACTTCATGTCCTTTTTATAAATTTAATATATATATTAACATTTACATTCCCGTTTGCCCTAGATCATTCTGTGGCCTTTTTACTACTTTTATAAATATATATATATATATATATATATATATACTTATATTTCTATCCGGGCAAAGGATAAAATGTTTGTCGCCCTTTACTGCTTTTCTATATATATATATTTAAATTCTGTCAAGCCAGGATCACTCTATGGCATTTTACAGCTTTTATGTATATATATTTCAATTCTGTCTTACCTGGATTATTTCGTGGCTTTTTACAGTTTATATATATATTTCCATTCTAGTCCGGGCACATGATTGAATCTGTCGCCCTTTACCGCTTTTATACATATTAATATTTCCATTCTGTCTAGCCTGGATCAATCTGTGGCTTTTTACAGCTTTTATATATATATATATATATATATATATATATATATATTTTCATTTCAGTCCGGGCAATGGAGTGAAAACCCATCGCCCTTTATAGTTTTTGAATATATATATATATATCTTTTATTCATTGTGATTAAATTGCTGCTTTAAATATTCATTTGATATGAATCGGCGCTGACATCTCTTTGGATGAACTAGATTTCTTTAAATATCGCCAATTATATCTTGCAAACAGTTCAAAATAGGTCCAGACGGAACCGGAAAGCTAGAATGGATGAGATTTACTTAAATCTAGCAATTTTTCTAGTTTCATTTCTGAAAGCAACCTCGCAACCCTTAAATCACTATCTAGTGGGAACGAGACGCTTCGGCTACTCGCAGGCCAGGATTTACTAATGAATCCTTGGTTATTACGACGTTTAGAAGTAAATATACATTTTTGTGCATATTTAATCTGTGCAGGTTTTATTGGCTTCTCTCTGTGAGCCTAGGAATCGTGGGATACACGATCAAACTGAGCTGAATCTGATTCCCACGATGGACAAACTCCACTTTACAAATGTACCCTGCCAGTTTTTCTGTAAAAATGTACCTCCAAAAGACCTTAAAACTGTTATCTGGGTTTAAAGTCTCAACATAGTGAAAATATGGTTTGTCGTGTCAGAGTCACTCCGATGGCTGTCATGTTCATGAGAAGACCAGCACTAATATTTATTATGTGATCGAGGATGCTTCGCAACCCGATAATCACCATTTAAATTGAGCCAAAAGGCTGAAAAGATAAAATTTGGAAGTATCAATAGGCTTTTATTCCTATGAGAGCGTAAGAGTTTGAAAATCGGCTTTCAAAACATCATTTTCAATATCTTGTATAAAAAGGATTTTTTACAAATCAAATCAAACCCTTCGTATATAGGTTCAATGAAGCACGACCATACTTCCAAATCAATCAAACATAGGCCCAATTTCTTCCAGCATTCACACACATTGCAAATTTAAAAGAGAAATATTGAAAAGATGTGATACCGTGTTTTCACGTGAGTTGTGGGGTGCTTAATACCTTTCCCACACTTAACCAAGCCCCGAACTTAGAACTTCGGTTTCAAAGATTCAGTTTCGACAGTGTCCAACAATTGGGCCTCCTTTCAAATAAAACTCGGTTGAGCTGGTACAACCATTTCAAATCTACCAACTAGCGACTCTGTAAAACGTTCAAATCGTTTCAAATCTACATGTTGGCCTTTTCCTAAAAAACCCCTTCAAACCCTTTTTTTCACGATAAGAAGTTAAAATAAGGGTAGACAAAACTTAGGAAGAGAGAAAGATTCGGGTCCAACTCGAATCGGATTTTTTCCTGACGTCGACAAAGAACACTAGAAGGAATGAACAAGGTGGAGACTTATTGGAAGTTCCCAGCCAAGTTAAAGAAGGCCACTAAGAGGTAGGTCATCCTTTAGCTTCTTTTTCTTTTGTCAAGCTATGTTAATGTAGATAGAAATGTATGCAAGCATGAAACCTAGATTAGTATACTTGTTAACATGAGATGTGTAGTTAAATGTCATAAAATGTATAAGCCATATATATGATCCAATAATGTTAAGTTAAACCTCTATAAAATACGAGCATAACCCAAGTGGAATCATAGTAATCGGACATAAAACGAACATGTAGCGGAACTTTTCGTAAAGCATGTTAAAATGTAAACCCTAGCTTGGAAAAGCAATAAATTTAATTAAATAAATGTTTTAGAAAATTGTTCAAGATATCACATATTGAGATATGCGAGTTTATAAGATAATGGAAGTGGTTTGTACCCATTTGGATGTAAAATGAACAAGTTATGCAAGATTGAATCAAAAGAGGTAAAAGAACATATTGAAAATTTTCAAGTCTAGGTAATCTGTCTGGTCGGCGCTGCCGCGCCGCCCAGAGAGCTAGATTTGGCGCTGACGCGCCATGAGCTTTTGAATTCTACAGGACTGGCGCTGTCGTGCCGTCCTTAATATTAAACTCAGCGCCGCAGCGCCACAACTGGGTAAGGCTTCTACAGGACCGGCGCTGCCGCGCCATCTGTAGTACTAAACCCAGCACTGCAGAGCCAGGCTAGTTTCACAGTTGACCAGGATCCGGGTCAAACCGGGTCAGGTCATGGTGAGTCGGGTTGGGTCGGGCCAAACCAGATCAGAAACTAATTTTTTCTAAAATAAAATAAAATAAAAATAATAATTAATTAAATAATAATACTTAATTAGATTAATATTAAGAAATTTTATTAATTAAAGATAATTAAATAATTAAAGTAATTTAATTGTGAATTAATTAAATACACTTTGTGATTAAAAGTTTTAGATTTATTTTACTTGAAGAAGATTAAACAATTAAAATAATTTTAATTGTAAATCAATAAGTGATAATTATTCTAATATTTAGGATTTCTTTAAATTTCCTAAATTATAAACAATTGAAAGTAAATAAGATTTAACGAATAAACAATTAAGATAATACTTAATTGTAAATCAATAAAAACATAAACCATTTGATAATATTGAAGACTTTTTCTAATTGTGTAATTAATCAAGTGTGAACAATTAAAGTGACATTAATAAATATTTTAATTGTGAATGATAATTACTAAACAATTAAATACTTTCAAAGATTATTTAATTGTGAATCAATGAGACATGAATAGTAAATTATGATTAAGGGAATTATTCAAAGAATAATGAAGTACTACATTAGTGATAAAATGATAGAGATAACGATTAAAAAAGAAACAATGAATAATTATTTTGAGAAGTCTTAGATACCTAAGGCTAGTGTGTTAGACCAATTAAGGTTTATATGTTTATGAGTTTATAGAGATTAACCATTATAATAATAGTAGGTTAATTAAGGGATAAGAAGTCAAGGTCGGAATTAGTCAACAACTCAGGCAAGTATTCGAACCTTACTCTTTATTGAGCATGCACTTAAGCTTGTACTATTATTGATCGTACGAGTAAATAATTGATAGTATGATTCTTGTCTTATAAATTAATATTTCATATGTCGACGTCGAGAAAAAATTCGGTCAATTATGGACCTGAATCTTTCTCTTTTCCTAAGTCTTTTGTTTTCTACCCTTATTGCCTTATCTGTTTTATGAAGGGTGAAGTTTTTTAGGAAAAGGCCAACATGTATTATGTCGACGATTTGAACGGTTTACAGTGTCGCCAGTTGGCAGATTTGAAATGGTTGTACCAACTCAATCGAGTTTTGTTTGTAAGTAGGCCCAATTGCTGGACACTGTCAAAATTTGATCTTGAAACTGAAATTCTTAAGTTCGGGGGCTTGGTTAAGTGTTGGGTAAAATCTAGTTATGTATAACACGCAAGTGTACGTGATCAACAAGTAATAAAATGAAAGTAGAGTATCGTTCCCACGAGAAAGTATTTAATAAAAATCACCAAAAACTAACCCGTAACCAACTTAATATTATTTAAATGAATGAATTAATATTATGAATTAATAATATATAATTAAACTAATTCTAACTACCCCTAGAATAAAATTAGAATATGAAGACTTGAGACTACAATTTCACCTATTGTTTTATTTAAATCAATACACTTCCCGTTAAATCACATTAATTATCTCGGATTATTAATCAAGAACACTAAGGTAAAATATGACCATCTCTCGATGCACCATACCTATATTAACTTAAATCCACAAATGATAGAATTAAGATGAACACCCTAATTAACTAATCCACTATAACTATATGTGAATTACAATTAAAGAGAATTTAAAAACAAGTTCTTATCAAATTACATGTTGTATAAAGGTATATCTCTATCCTAAACACAAATCATGAATTCCAATGCCATGCAAAAAACACAATCACATGCTAGTATGATCAAATCTATATCCATAATCCGTCTCTCGATTTCATATAGATTATTATAGTAATTGATAGCTAGGCAATTAAGCAAATATTCACAAACCATAATAGACAATCTAATAACAATGAACAAGACTAACAAGGAAGCATATCAAAGTAAATTACGCAACAAGATCCATTATAATCTCAAAATAGAGTTTAGCTCATGATTAAGTCAAAATCCATAATCCACAATTTTTTATACATTGAAAGATAAAAAGATAGAAGTAAAGAGAAGTTAGGAATTGAGGTATGCAAATCTGAATTTCTCTTGCTCCACTCTGAATCTCCAATGATCTTTAATTGCTTCAATCTTCCACTCTAATCTAATCTAATGGAATCTCACCCTCTAATCCTTGTGTATTCTTCTCCTTTTATAGCCCTCTTATGATCCTCCTTCAAATCAACTCTCAAAATCTTTTTTTAAATCAACTTCTAAAAATCAACTTTTTCTTCCCAACATGCCCTCCCCGGCGGGCTTTTTGTACTAGGAAAGTTCGCCCCGGCGGGCGTCCACTATTGATAATGTGACCCCCACCCCAGCGGGTGTTTTGGCCTATGACAGCCAGAGGGGGCGGGGGTACAGTGACTAAAATTATGAAAATGCCATTAATCTCCATTTTTTTTATGTTTTGACCCTCCGAAGCCGTTTCCTACAACACAAACACAAAAATAAGTAAAAGCACACTAAAAATAATTAAAGTTAACAAAGAATTAAGCCTAAGAGGTGTCCGACTCGTAGGTATAAAACCCACTCATCATTAAGTGGGGGGAGGTGTTAGGCACCCCCCAACTCCCGTGAAAACACGGTACCGCATCTTTTCAATATTTCCCTTTTTATTTGCAATGTGTGTGTGGATGCTGGAAGAAATTGGGCCTACGTTTGTTTGATTTGAAAGTATTGCCGTGCTTTGTTGAACCTATATACGAAGGGTTTGATTTGATTTGCAAAAGTCCTTTTTAGACAAGGTATGAAAATGATGTTTTGAAAGGTTGGTTTTCAAACCCTTACGCTCACGTAAGAATTAAAGCATGTTGATACTTCCATTTTATCTGTTTATCCTTTGGCTCAATTTAAATGGTGATTGTTGGGCTGCGAAGCATCCTCGACCAAAAAATATATACAAGTGTCGGTCTTCTCATGAGCATAATAGCCATCGGAGTGACTCTAGCACGACAAACCATTATTTCATTATGTTTGAGACCTTAAACCCGGATAATCATTTTAAGGTCTTTTGGATGTACATTTTACAGAAAAACTGGCAGGATACATTTGTAATATGGAGTTTGTCCATCGTGGGAATCAGATTCTGATCAGTTTGATCATAAATCCCACGATTCCTAGGCTCACAGAAGGAGACCAAGATAACCTGCACAACACAGATATTTACAAAAAAATCTATATTTACATCTAAACGTCGCAAAAAACCAAGGATTCATCAGTGAAATCCTGGCATGCGCGTAGCCAAAGCTTCTCGTTCCCACTAGATAGCGATCTAAGGGTCGCGAAGTTGCTTTAATACTTAACAAAACTAGAAAGAAAGCTAAATTTAAATAAATCTTAGCCATTCTAGCTTTTTGATTCCGGTTGGACCTATTTTGAACCGTTTGAAATGTAGAAAGGGCTAGATTTAAATAAATCTAAACCACCAAATTTACATTAAAACAAATTTATATCAAATGAATAATTGAAACAGATATTTAATCACAATGAATAACGAATATATATATATATATATATATATAGATATATATAATTATATATATAAGAAAGTTGTAAAGGGCGACGGATTTTCAATCTCAGACCCGGACAGAAAATGTATTTATATATATATATAAAAGCTGTAAAGGGCGACGGATTTCCAATCCCAGGCCCGGATAGAAATATATATATATATAAATATATATATATATATATATATATATATTTATAAAAGCTGTAAAAGAGCCACGGAATAATCCAGGGTTGATAGAATGTAAATATATATATATATATATATATATATATTTATTTATTTATAAAAGCTGTAAAAGAGTCACGGATTAATTCAGGCTTGACATAATGTAAATATATATTTATTTATATAAGCAGTAAAAAGGCCACGGATTTCCAATCCAGACCAAAGTGAAACATAAATGCTAATATATACAGTTAGTATATATATTAAAGCAATGAAGGGCCACAAATTAGCAATCAAGACCAAACGAAGTCAGAAAAATTTATATATATAGTTATATATATATATATATATATATATATATATATATATATATATATATATATAAGTAGTAACTGCCACGGATTTGCAATCCGGGCTTAACAGAATTGAAAATTAGTATATATATATAGTCAATTATATATATAATAAAGCTAAAAAGGCCACGAATCAACGATCCAGGCCGAACAAGTTAGTACGTATATATATATATATACATAAAAGCGAGTACAAGCCACGGATCGGCGATCCAGGCTATGCAAATGCAAAAAAAACGTATATATGTACTAAAATATACTAAAAAGTAAGCAAAAACGACCACAGGAACTGAGTTCCGAGCAAACCCAGAAGATGAAATTGTACGTGCAAGTGCAAATAGACGTAATGAAGTAAAAAATGAGTTTTGATCGTAAAAATACTTACAATGAACTGCTACACAGGCTTTTTGCCACTTAGTTGGCTTCAAATGGACGTTTTCACCTATTAATTTTTGATATGTGGTAGAATATACATATACCAACGTGTTAGAAGAATAAAATTAAAGTTTAGGGTATAAAAAGTAGGGCTAAGGGACGAAATAGGCTGAGTTTCAGAGTGTTTTCCTTTTTTTTAACGGGTCTACCTGAGGCTGTCGCACCTCTACCTGTGGCTCCCCAGGTAGGGCCCACTAACGTGGGTCCTGTTATCTCGAAGTACGTGCACTTCGAGCAACTCGATGTCAGGTTCGAAAACTTTTGATCAGAGCGTCCGTTTGAGGCGTGTTATACCTTTCGGGAAAGCCATTGTCGAGAGCGTCACAATGACATAGAACTTAACCTTTTTCGAGTCCAAGAAGACAGGTTTATAATCGAATCTTCGTTTCTTCACAGTTTGTCTGTTGAGCTGTATTGTGCTGTTTCCACTCGGGATCAATGTTATGGCTCTTTCTGACCTTTATTGCATCAATTCGGCTTGATTTTGACTGGATTGGCTTTAAGTTAGTAAAATGACCATTTTTCCCCTCCAGGGGTTGTCTCCTGTGTTGGCACGGTCTTCGACTGCTTTCTCGGGGTTGTCTCCGTGGTTTTGATCCCAACCAATTCTGTTTGTCCTCGGGGTTGTCTCTGAGGTTGACTTAATCTCCCAAGGTTATCTCTGGGGATGATATGACGCTTCGAGGTTGTCTTCGAAGTTGATTTGGCTTCCTAGGGTTGTCTCTGGGGTGACTGCATCTCTCGGGTTTTGATCGGGGCTCGACTTGACATCCAGGTGTTGTCGTCGGAATTGAATTGGATCTCCCAGTGTTGTCGTCGGGGTTCTTGTACCTTCTGGGTTGTGATCGGGGTTTGATTTGACATCCCGGTGTTGTCGTCGGGGTTGCTTGACATCCCAGTATTGTGATCGGGGTTTGACTTGACATCCCGATGTTATCGGGGTTTGACTTGACATCCCGGTATTGTGACCAGGGTTGAGCTTGACATCCCGGGGTTGTAGTCGAGGCTGCTTGACATCCCGATATTATGACCGAGGTTGAGCTTGACATCCCTGGGTTGTCGTTAGGGCTGCTTGACATCCCGGTATAGTGACCGGGGTTTAACTTGGCATCCCGGGGTTGTCGCCGGGGCTACTTAACGTCCCGGTATAATGACTGGAGTTGAACTTGACATCCCAGTGTTGTCGCCGGGGCTGCTGTACCTTCCGAGTTATGACCGAAAGGAAAAAGATAGTTTTACCCTCCTGCAGGGTTAGTAACAGGAATGCAAAATTTTGAGTGTTTACTGATGCCCCTTCTTATCATGTTTATGCGATGTAATAAAATGAATAGGATAAATATTGCTAGACACTGAAAATATGATGGATGCAAAAGGTAATGCAATGCGTGGCATGATATGTTATGAATGTCCGATACCTTCGAGGGGATAGGGCTATCACTGGTTGTTTACGTTATTTTCTGCTGGGAATAACGTTTTACGTGATAACCCTTGGTGCCACATTGGTTTGAGGCCAATGGTTTACTACGTTCGTTAATAATCTCTGTGGGGAAGATTTTCTCTTGACTGATGCCGTTGGACATTTCTAAACTGGGCATTGGGGTTGTCATCAACACTCTTTGCCTTCAGATTAGCTTTCTTACTTCCTTCTCCGCTGGGGATATTCTTTTTGTGATGAGTTACCCTATTGGAGATTCCCGATGCCTATCCTGATGATAGCTCCCACCGATTTACATCATCGGACCTTTCCCAACGCTACATTGAAGTTATCGCCAATGGTTTGAATTATCACTTAGTTAATGCCTACGTTCCTGTGGATGCCTACCCGACTGATAGTTTACACTGGCCTATTAACCTTGCATCGATTCTGACTCAAACGGTAGTTTATAGGGTTTGACCATTACCGAACCTTCTCGGTACCTACTCAAACGGTAGTTTGCCACGGTCGATTGATTCACCTATCCTCTCTGGTGTTCCCTCTGGGGATTTGTATAACAGATTCCATCATCTATCCTCTATGGGGAAAAACTTATACGCTGTTTTCATCACCGGCTCATTCCCGATGCTTCGCTGGAATGATCGCCAATGGCTGATAGTGTCATTCAATCTGACGTTCGTTGAAGTAACCTCCAACGACTTTATCACCGAATCGTTCCCGATGCTTCACTGGAGTTGTCACCAACGGCTGCACTTTCAGACCCTCTAACCTTCACTGAAGTAGCCTTCAATGGTTTTCTTCACCACCTAGTTGTTCCCTATGCTTCGCTGGAGTTGTCGTCAACGACTGCTAGTGTCAGACCCTCTGACCTTCGCTGAAGTAACCTTCAACGATTGATACCACCGGACCGTTCCCGATGCTTCGCTGGAGTCATCACCAACTACTGATAGTGTCAGACCCTCTGACCTTCGCCGAAGTAGCCTTCAACGGTTTCATCATCGGTTCATTCCGATGCTTCGCTAGAGTCATCACCAATGGCTGATAGTGTCAGACCTAATCGATCTCGACGTGGGGGTACTCTTTCTGATAAATCATACCTTTTGATCAATCTGGATGCCTTGACACACTCCAAACCTGTCGGTCATACCGTCGGACCTTCCCGATGCTCTGACAGAGGCAGTTTTCAGCAGTTTTTCAGCGATTTTCATCATTGGATCCTGAATATCACTTCAGGGTCTTAACCAATGGCCTACATGAAGTTCTGTCTTTTGTCAGGAACTCACCTCTTATACGCAGGATTTCAGGCCAATCCGCTCAATCGCGTAGCAATTTTTTTTCTAATTTGACTTTTTAGCTTCTTTAAAATTCGTTTCCACTTGAACTGAACAGAACTGGAGGGGGTGGTACCCACCTTAAGGAGCCATAGGTAGAGGAGTGGCTGTCGCAGGTGGGGCCGCTCCCTTTTGTGAGTTTAACTTGGGCAGCCATGGCTTCTCAGATTCATTTTCAAACTTGAATTCGAAAGGAAATACGATTTTCTTCTTCAGATCTACGGAGTCCTGGCAGATTTTTTCAGATTTCATCACCTTACAAACGTTCTGCACCTCTCTGGTAACGTTTACATCCTTTCTTTTCCAATTTTGACTGTTAGAATGTTATAAACCACATAGTATGCTTTTGAACACAATGCATCAAATAGATGAGCCTATATGAGTTGATAAAAATTTTCAGACTTAGTAAATATGCATATTTTAATGTGCTGAATGTTTTGATGTAAAAAAATTTGAATTCTGAGACAATCAATTGACGCCCTTTTTGATCAGTTTACTTATCCTTTTTGAGGCCAAGTGAGCCTGAATTTTCAACTAATAATATCAATGGTAATTTAGCTGACATGGGGAGTTTAACATTGATTTTTTTTATAAATATGAATTATTTCTATTTTTGGGTAGGTGTGCTACTGAATGGCCACCTAGTCATGCCTGTGTTCATGCGGACAGTCCATTTTACAAGGAGACTCTGACAAAAAATTTCAAAAAATATAAGCATTTAATAAACATGAAATTTTGACTCTACTGGGGATTTTTGTTAACTCATGCATGTTTTAGACCTTGAAAATGCATAAAGTAGTGATTTAATTAAATAAGCCACAGGTTTAAGGCTTACCTCACCCTTTTTGAGGTGATTTGAAGACTTTGTCTATATTATACAGCCAGACAGACCCGGTAGTGCTAGTAGGGTCACTTCAAGAGTTAGGCAGAGGAGAGTCTCTAATGTTTCTCAGCCACATCCAGCTCGGCCGCCTCGCCGTTTAGCCGAGTATGTGATTCGTCCAATCCGGGCTGAGCCATCGGCTGATGTGGACGATGAGGATGTCCCATTTGTTGATCCTGCCCCAGCCCAGGCACTACGTGAGGAGCTTCTAGGAATTGTGGTGCCGCTTCAGGGGCTTCTGGGAGATTTGAGGCGCCATCCATCGAGATACCTTCATGCTAACGAGGTGACTGAAGTTTTTCTTCTTGATTTTCTTTATTTTTTTGCCATTTTCAGGGCACAGGTTTGATCTGGACTGGCTATTTGATGTAGGTTCCCATCTTTACACAGCCCAGGGGGAACTGGTTCAATGTCCATTCCTTGTACCATACTCTACATCCAGAGTATCGGGCCATTGTCGACACCTAGGGATTTTAGGCATTCTTTTGTATCCCTCCCTGTCGTTTCCCCTGGGGTTATCTGAGGGCTTTGTCTGAGCGCTGGTTCCACCAGACCCAGTCTCTTTATTTGTTGGATTGTGAGGTGATGATGACGCCTATGGGTTGGAGGTTCATCACCGGGATAAAGTTTATAGGTGAGCCAGTGCCGGTTGTGGTTGAGATTTCACTCACTGCCGTTTGGTCCCACTTGGGAGTTCCTATTACGGACATTAAGGGTCGAACGGTTTGTTCTGGTCCCTTGAGCGTAGATGCCCAGAGTGGGGCTTTGACTGAGCCTCTGCCTGATGATCAGAGGGTTAGAGATCGCATCCTGCGGCGACTATTTTTAGTGATCATCAGGGTATGTTTCCTTACAGACAACTCCTCGACGATGTCCTTTGCCCTGGTCAGAGTTAATCGCTACATGGAGCGCCACAGTGATTTCGATTGAGGTACCTACACCTTTGCCTATTTTCTCCGAGGGATGCACATGCGCTCGGAGGGCGTGAAGGAGGCTTGGGTAGGCTTTTACCCATTCCTGTTGGTGAGTACATTTCTCTTGTACTTTTTTGATTCCCTCATTTGTGTTTGTCAGTCTTTATCACTGAGGACTTTTGATATTTGCATGGCCAGTTTTGGGCATATGAGAGGCTCTCTTGCCTACGCCTAGCCACTACTTTGGGCTTGGAGACTTATCCTAGGGGGCGACGCTGGCATCACTCCACGTTGACAGAGGTCCCTGTAGCTGAGGGATTCACCCACTCCCGCTTGTAGCTAGAGCTGTTGACGGCTGATTCGATCTCGTGGGTCTCGTATACCTCAGACTTTTTGATAGTTGGGTTTGAGGATGGCTTTCTCACTGGCCGAAAGTTTGCATTGTCTACCCGCCAAGTTTCATTTTTGACAAAGAGAGGTTGGGAGCTCTATTTAGGAGAGCGTGCTATTCGGAGCACCACAGGAGATATTCACATTCCCTTTGTTCCTCCTATTTGGCATCATTGTCCATTAGCTCAGCCACTCACAGACATTCCACTGGTGGGCGTAGATGGCTTTACCCTATCAGAGGGACCTTACAGCTAGGAGGCATTTCATAGCTGGTGGAGTCCTCGCACTATTAGGGCTCAAACTCGTGATACCCAATTTATGGCAGACATGGTGCTAGGGTCTGTGATGATGACAGACTGGATAGCTTGCCTCCGAGATTTGACTCATCTGGACCAGATTACAGGACTGACCCAGCAGTTGGAGAGGGCTCCTTTGTTCATCAGGCACCTTGGCCGGGATCCATCCGAGGTAGATTCTTTTGATCCTTCTAGCTCTGGAGTTGGTCCCTCAGCAGGTCCATTTTCCAGCAACTACGTAGGTGTTGATCCTCCCTTGTATCGACCGGACATTCCCAATGGTCGTGATTTTGTGACTCAAGAGGAGGTGGAGCAGGTTGATAGCCTGGAGACAGATATTCTAGACCTCTTCGGATAGCTTTTCTCGCTATATCTTTTGATAGGCCTCTGCTTAGCTATTGGGCAACTGTGCCACATTTCTCGTTATATCTTTTGATAGGCTTCTGTTAGTAGTTGGGCGGCTGTGCCCCATTTCCTTGTACTTTTTATTTTATATTTTATGAGCAGACAGAGATGATGTTTGCAGTAGATAGTTTATTCTAGATATACATGATATTTCCTATCTATTGCATCATTTTTATCATTGTCATTATGCATGTATTATATCATGGATATTCATTTAGACAGGTGAGTTTAGATTTGACCCCTAGATGGTCTTATGATACGGTGATACAGATGTCGTCATCCACTATCAGCCGCATTGAGCATTCGTCGCCGTCTTCGGTGGCATCTTTATTGCGGTCATGGTATGACAGTCCTGCCTCTCACAGCCAAAGGGATAGTAGATCAGATGCTAGGGCATTCTCTAGACCTTCTAGCTTTTTAGGTTTCGCATGGATTTGTGGATGGCATCTTATCATGCTGGATACCTGAGCGGCTGGTTTTTTATTTTGGCCTTCATGAGTTTACTCCTATCTTAGAGGAGTATGAGCGCCTTACAGGTTTGGCACTGGATCTGCCTTGCGCCCGGATAGCCATCAGTGACTTGAGGCGACCATTCATAGGTATGACAGGTATGAGATACCGGGTCATTACTAAGGAGGTTACTGCCAGATATGTAGTGTCTATAGACTTTTTGATTGATCGCTTTGGTAGGTTGGACAGATACAATCGATACTTTGGGGATTTCATCATTCCGGCAGACGAGTGGCAGTTTGCACGAGTCGATGTTCTACTGATGTGTGTCACTGCTTATCTATACATTCCCATGTATATGCACCACTTAGATACTGGCTTGATGGTAGTGGTTTGTGCCCTCAGACAGGGTTGTACGATTTTGCCGATGACATTAGCCGAGACTCTGCGGTCGGCTACTTTTGGTAGTACCCATCCAGGGGGATTTTTCAGAGGCAGCGACGTTCTGCTATATGTATGGTTTATGACGCATTTGAGTCTGATCGGCACCTTTAGACACCATGGGTACTACTTTACCCATAAGATAGCCATGTCCTACTCCTTACAGCCAGCGTAGTGTTCAGACGCAGCATCATGGTCAGCCTTTTATCGGAGATCGAGCATCTCTTTTCGATCTTGCCATGCTCAGGGCTTTGCTCCCCTTACAGCTTCATCACTCATGCAGTCGACATGGATTATTTTCCCCTAGCGGGTTTGAGAGGGGTGACCACCTACCATCCGCTGGCAGTCATGGGTCAGTTTGATCAGTTTCAGAGCCTCTACCATTTTGAGGGAGCTATGGATCATCGGATATCAGCTTCATCTTTGTCATCAATTGACCTAATCAGGAATTACGAGTATTGGACTCACAGGGAAAGTACTGATTTCTGTCTTGTCTACACTGTTTTCACAGCGAGTTAGATCGGTTACTAATTCGTATATACCTCCGCTCACTAAAGCAATTGTTTAGCTCAGATACTATACATCAACTATTGTAGAATACGACTGTACTACTTTAGACTTAATACTTAATTGCTCACTTTATAAGTTCTTATCATCTTATATTAACTTGTCTAACATTCAATCACATAGTTAAGTATTAGACATTACATTATAGTCTTAGTATTATCATTACACTTTGATAATCTTTTCATCAAGTCATAACTTATACTTATAAGTTTTCCCTTTATATGTTATCTTAGTAAACTAGATAATATTTCAGTAAACTGAAAATACTATTTCAGTAAACCAGATAACATTTCAACATCCTGAAATCATTATTTCAGCAGCCCATAATCAGCTTCAGCAGACTGAATTCAATTTCAGCAATCCAACATCAAATTCAGCACCCTGAATTCTCATTTTAGTTTATTACAAGCATAATATAGTTCCTTGAATATCAAATTCAACAACTATATTGAAAAATAGCTTAATTCTCTTATTTTAATTTCCCGTCGAATATTATTAATTATGTAATAATATTTTAAGCTAATGTTATTAATTTTTTTATAAAAATTCAAGTCAAATACTACTAACAATATTTCAATCAAATATCTTTAGTCACATAAAAATATTTTAAGTCATTAATCACATTAATAAACAATTTATTTTAATTATTATTTTTTTCTTAATTAACTCGTTTAAGCATTCTAAAATGTCATAAGCATAAAAACTCTTCACACCGGACCCAAAACCTTCCTCCAAATCTACATAAACCATGCTTAAGGGTCTCAAGTCGTAAAATCTTATTTTCCATATTCTCTACATCATATATTCAATTAAATCCATTTTTCTATATAACATCATTTATGTGATAAATACCAAATTAGTCCCAAAAATATTTCTTTTCTGGGATTTGGCAGAATATAGTTCCATATTGAACATATATTTTTTCCAGAATTTTTAAAATATATTTACTATATTTAAATAGTCCATAATAGCCAAATTTTCTCAGATTTATCATAAATCGAGATTAACTCCAAAACTTCTGACATTTACAGGTTAAGCTCCTGTTATATACATATACTTCTAGTTAAAATTTCATAATTTATGGACTTATACACAAAGAGTTATTTGGGTAGCTTTCCAAAAATAGCACATAGCCGTAAAATCTATAACTCTCAAACCGTATGGCCAAAAATTTCCAAATTTTTACAGGACCTGCCAAACCTCAGATATTATCACTCCAAATTTTCCTCAAATTTTTAAAGCAAAAAAAGTAGACGAAAAGGCCCCTATTTTAGACTGACCCAAAATAGTTTATTCCTTTTCTAGAAAAACGGGACTATTATGGCTAAAACAGCCACTACGGCTTGTCAACACATGATTTTTGAGTTCTATCACTTGCGTTTACTAGATAACTTATACATCTAGCATCTCTCTTTAACGTATCAAAAAAATAAGACATAGATCAAAAACGGTGAACATCCAAAGTACATAAAAGTTGGGGTTTCATAAACTAGAAAAATTATTTTTCTTTTTCATTGATTTCCAAACAAATCAACACCCAATATGGGTAAATCCAAATATAAAACGCTCACCAACAAGAAGATCCACAGTTTTTGAGTTTAGTAACATAGATTCAAGTTTTGCTTTAAAAAATCCAACTAAAAGGTTTATATTAGTCTAGGATTTTACCTTTTCTTTCATCTTCTTCTTCTCTTCTTCTCCTTCTTCTCTTCCATGGAGATTTTTTCTCCCTCTTCTCTCCCTAGGGCTGTCACCCCCTCTCCTTTCTCTCTCTATTTCCCGTTCATTTCTTTTCTTTTCTTTTCTCTTTCTCTCTCTCTATTCTTATCTTTTCTTTTCTTCTTTTTTATCTTCTTTTATTTCTTATCTCTACCTTTCCTTTTTCTTTCTTATCTTTACCCGGCCAAGTGGCCTTCCTCTCCCACATAATCCTTATCTTTATTATCTCTTATTATTACTTTAGTTTACTTGCAAGTAAACACACTTGTGTTGGCTCCACAAAAATTCAACACCTCAAAAGTTATTTACCTAATAAAGTAAACATCAATCATCACATTCCTTTCCCCTTTTCTCCTCCTCAAAATTAGGCCAAGTGGCCCATGTCCTAACCAATTTTGTTTTGTTTTATTTAATATAAATACAATGCCTAATATGCCCTTCCTCCAATGGGCTTAAGCTTGGACTTTTAATTAATTCTATTGGGCTTGCAATTTTTTTATAGTTTTGCTTACTAACAAAATGAGCTTGGGCTTCTACCAATAATTAAATTGGGTCATCATAATACTTGACCCATACATAATATATTGGGCTAGATTAATAATTTAATTGCACATTAGATCAATTTATCTACAAGTCCAATGCTTAAATAAATAATTGGTCACGTTTAAATCACTTACTCTTTTTTTTTTGTAAATCCAATCCTTACTCATAAATATTTAATTTCAGAACTTAATTAGACTTAGGTTATAAAATTAATTAATTGAGATATATAAAATAAATCTCTAAGGGTTAGTATATATTTTTATATACTAACATTCTCCCATATTACAACCCCTTAAGTTATTTAGTTATCATACCTAATATATATATTAGGTTACATAACTTTATTCTTAATTCTCTTTTATATACAAAAAAAATGTATACACATTATATAATGTATATTTATTTAATCACATACATAGTTCACATAAATCACAACATACTCCACTTCTAACTCCAATTCTGACTTTTCTCCATAAAAGTCAACTGTTGACTTTGACCAAAAAGTCAACCCTTACACATTTTGTGTTTCATGTCTTTTCTGACTAAACTTGACGTTCCGGACACAACCGAGTAGTCCGTGCTTCAAAATTCTATCTCTAACTTAAATTTTAAGTTTTAACTTACTCCCTTTTTATTGCTAATCATATTAGCTAATGACTTATACTTATTCATCTTCTTATTTGCCAGTCAAGGCCAGCATTCAAGCTATGCTAATTACTAATATAGTTTTATCCTGATTTTTATATCCTCAACTTAATTCATCATTCCTCTTGCTAAAATATATATAGCACCTTACTAAGTATATATATATATATATACATATACTCATCTTCGTTAAACCTCGTAGCATCTCTTCATATGAAATTTTATTTCCTTACTAAAATTTCCCATGTATCAACATAACATTTCTTACACTATTCAATTCACATCAAATTTTTAGGTATCGTAATACCTTAGCCTTAACATTCATATAAATTCATTTTTAGGGTTTGAAATTTTATAACCCATATTTTCTCTATTCTTATTCAAATAGTAAACCATATAGGTTCTACTTTAAAATTTTAAATAGATTCTCAAATTCTCATCTAGGTTTTATTCTTTAACCTTTACTTTAATCATTTAAGATTTTATAAATTTTTGGTTTGTTACATTCACCCTTCTTCTAAGAATTTCGTCCCCAAAATTACAGTCAACTAATCACCACTCCTTTTATTCATCAAAACTAGGTTTTTAAGTTAACCTTTACCTGATTTCATGCTCAATTTATCGAGTACATCTTGCTTCCTTCTATGAGGAGCTCTGCTACCATCACATTATTTCATGACTTCTCTCTAAGAAGTTAAAGCTTTTCATATCATGCTGAGAGGTCATATAGACCATGAGCACATAGTTTTAACGGTATTCACACCGAAAAATAATAAATTACTAGGTATGTTTACAATCACAAAAAAGGTAAACTACCAATGCTAGTACTTTAGGTAATTAGCCTATCGTACGCTTACGTCATGCATAACGTATTAATCTGGTTTTAGCGACTATTTGCGCTACTAGATTGGATTATTTTATCCAATCGGCATATCCCCTTTATTTGGGGTTGTTCACCTTAGACTTAGCATAAGAATCCGCACCAAAATAATTTAGTTCAGGATAATTTCTCAAAGAGATACTTGAATTTTTTATAAATATTCGTCTAGCTGAATCAATTAGCTTAGACGTATACCAATAATTCGAATATCAATCGAAACATGTATCTGGCCAAATTCAGTTGGCACTTAACTTTTCTTTAAAATTTAAAAAATTATTTTATGACGTCATGATACCGTACTGTATTTACAGTCCGTTTGAGAATTTCGTTTGTGACTTTGTCATACTACATCATACCATAGTGGGCTGACGATCCTTAGATCACATCCAATACTAGGTAACTTTACATTGATAACTCCATCATTTTTATTATTTCTGCACCAAGTTCCATGATGCATTGATGATATATAAAATACATTTTGATATTTCAAATAATTTTTTTGTCTAGCCGAAACAATTAGCGTAGACTCTTCTTTAAATAGCTCAAAACCATTGGAAATCATTTTTTTGATGTTATCATACCGCAACTGGTAACGATGTGTTAGTGGTACGAAGCTCATTTCTACACAATTGTAACCACGTGTTGCTGATAACACAAATTCATTTTATTTTTAAAGGCACATCAGTACGAATTTAGCTTGATGTCAAAAATTTGAAGTCTAGCACAGCTAGAAGATCATCAACTTCAATTACTCTACTGATCAATTGCTTAATAATTCTATCTATTAAAAATCCTCAATTCTTCATCCATAACTTTTCTATACCCCAGTATAGTTCATCAAACATACCACACGTTATGAGTTCAGGAACTTTCCACAATAATATGAGTTTCGAAACTTATCCTAGTAATACGTAGTTCAAGAACCAATCAAGAACTATCCATACGCTTAGGGGTTCAAAAATATACCATACGATTATGAGTCATAAACTTACCATAAGTATGAGTTTTAAGAACTCGCACCTATCTTATATTCTCTACATATCCAATATAATTATGAAAAAAGAATCACCTTCTCGTCATAGGTATATCGACAGTGCCACACTATTATTTCAATGATTATCAATGTGATAAACTAAGTAGTCGTTAGACCAATCACAAAACCCCCGCCCATACAAAGGTTTGTACCACTCAGCTATCATATGAGTCCTCAATCGAAATCCCGCATAATCTTAGTCTCTTCTTTGCTCAATACAAATTTCATTTAATCCATATATCATCCTTTTCAACTCTTTTGAGTTTAACTCGTACTATTTTATAGTACCATTCTCGTATAACAATTCTACTATAAAGTCTTCAATCAATAGATTGATCATCTGTCCTCCTATGACCTCATCAGATCACATTGTGACCTTTTTTTATAATCGTGTTATATTACGAATCTTTTCTATCTCAGGATCATTTTATTTTACGATCTTCTTTTTGTTTAATCATATTATGATATGATTTTATACTTTTCATCTTATAGACTTTGTCTATTTATCATCATTTTTCATTTTTATTACTGGAGTCAGGTAACTCCGAATTCTTATCTTATAATTCTTCAAGATTCTTCTTTGAATCTTATTTATCTTTTCCTTATCTTTAATGATGAATTTCCTAAAATAATCTCTTATCACTTAAACTCTATTTGAGTTTATTCATCGTCCTCATCTCTGCAGTTATAGCCTAAGGTAATCCTACCTAAGGTTTATAACCTACAGCTCTGATACCAACCTGTGACGCTCCGAAATTCGGGTCCCAAGAACCTCGGACTTGGTACATTACGGTACTTCATTATCATACATATTCTATCATCTAATGCGGAATAATAAATATATATTGTTTATTTCACATGAATCTATAACATTTCTCCAAGTTTATTAACCTTAACTGAATATATACCTTCAACATTACAAAAGGTTTATATAAGATAACTAAATAGTTATTCGCATCACAATCTATTATTGTACTTTGCTCTTGTCTGTGTCCTTCTTCAAGCCTTCATTTTAATCTGAAATTTATTATCATGATATAGCAAGGGTGAGCAACAATTTTGCCCAGCAAGTTTAAATTCAATGGAGATATATCATGATTGAAAGAAAGAATGAACTTTCGAATTTTCAACAATATAAAAATTATGAAAAAGCATGAATCAACATGTCAATAATTGAATGACTGAATCAATAACATTTAATGTCAACAAGGACCATGAACAACTTAAACTGAACCTTATGGTAATGAAGGTGATCAACCTTTCATACCTGATTAACATATGCAACATGCACTAAGTGCGAATCAATAATCAGAGATGTGGAATAATTGTAAATAATTAAACCACTAACATGCTGTGATATAATAACTCGAGTTTAAGTTAAGGGAAACTTGCCTGAACCGTTGATTACTGCTACGCAATCTAAGTTAACATCCTTATTGAAAAGACTTATCAGTTATAAGATTGATCTTTCAATTAGTATATCACACTTTATCTCGTAATACTATTACATCATACTAAATTATCTAACATTTAACCACATAGTCAAATACTAGATAATTCCTTAACACCATACACATTTGCAAGTCTAAACCTAGAATACATCGAGTCTTTAATAGTATTCAATACAGTATACTGAGTGGTTTCTCACAAACAACCAACAAATTAGTTTCCGTCTCGTCTACACTATTTTCACAGCGAGTTAGATCGGTTGCTAATTCATATATACCTCCGTTCACTGAAGGAATTGTTTAGCTCAGATACTATACATCAACTATTGTAGAATACGACTGTACTACTTTAGACTTAATACTTAATCGCTCACTTTATAAGTTCTTATCATCTTATATTAACTTGTCTAACATTCAATCACATAGTGAAGTATTAGACATTACATTATAGTCTTAGTATTATCATTACACTTTGATAATCTTTTCATCATGTCACAACTTATACTTATAAGTTTTTCCTTTATATGTTATCTTAGTAAACTAGATAACATTTCAGTAAACTGAAAATACTATTTCAGTAAACCAGATAACATTTCAGCATCCTGAAATCATTATTTCAGCAGCCCATAATCAGCTTCAGCAGACTGAATTCAATTTCAGCAATCCAAAATCAAATTCAGCACCCTGAATTCTCATTTTAGTCTATTACAAGCATAATATAGTTTCTTGAATACCAAATTCAACAAATATATTGAAAAATAACTTAATTCTCTTATTTTAATTTCTCGTCGAATATTATTAATTATGTAATAATATTTTAAGCTAATGTTATTAACTTTTTAATAACATTCAAGTCAAATACTACTAACAATATTTCAATCAAATATCCTTAGTCACATAAAAATATTTTAAGTCATTAATCACATTAATAAATAATTTATTTTAATTATTTTTCTTTTCTTAATTAACTCGTTTAAGCATTCTAAAATGTCATAAGCATAAAAACTCTTCACACTCGACCCAAAGCCTTCCTCCAAATCTGCATAAACCATGCTTAAGGGTCTCAAGTCGTAAAATCTTAGTTTTCATATTCTCCACATCATATATTCAATTAAATTCATTTATCCATATAACATCATTTATGTGATAAATACCAAATTATTTCCAAAAATATTTTTTTTCTAGGTTTTGGCAGAATATAGTTCCATATTGAACATATATTATTTTTGGAATTTTTAAAATACATTTACTATATTTAAATAGTCCATAATAGCCAAATCTTCTTAGATTTATCATAAATCGAGATTAACTCCAACAATTCTGACATTTACAGGGTAAGCTCCTGTTATATACATATACTTCCAAGTAAAATTTCATAATTTTTGGACTTATACACAGAGAGTTATTTGGGTAGCTTTCCAAAAATAGTACTTAGCCGTAAAATCCATTACTCTCAAATCGTATGGCAAAAAATTCTCAAACTTTTACAGGACCTGTCTAACCTCTAATATATTATCATTACAAATTTTTATTAAATTTTTAAAGCAAAAAAAATGGACGAAAATGCCCCCGTTTTAGACTGGCCCAAAATAGTTTATTCATTTTCTAGAAAAACGGGACTGTTTTGGCTAAAACAACCACTACGGCTTGTCAACACATGTTTTTAAGTTCTACCACTGGGTTTCCTAGATAACTTATACATCTAGCACCTCTCTTTAACGTATCATAAAAATAAGGCGTAGATCAAAAACGGTGAACATCCAAAGTACATAAAAGTTAGGGTTTCATAAACTAGAAAAGTTATTTTTCTTTTCTATTGATTTCCAAATAAATCAATACCCAATATGGGTAAATCCAAACATAAAACGCTCACCAACAAGAAGATCCAAAGTTTTTGAGTTTAGAAACATATATTAAAGTTTTGATTTAGAAAATCCAACTAAAAGGTTTAGATTAGTCTAGGATTTTACCTTTTCTTTCATCATCATCTTCTTCTTCTTCTTTTCTCCTTCTTCTCTTCCATGGAGATTTTCTCTCCCCCTTCTCTCCCTAGGGCTGTTGCCCCCTCCCCCTCCCCTTTATCTCTCTATTTCCCGTTCCTTTCTTTTCTTTTCTCTTTCTCTCTCTCTCTCTTTCCATATCTTTTAATTTCTTTTCTTATCTCTTATCTTCTTTTCTTTCTTATCTCTACCATTCCTTTTTCTTTCTTATCTCTACCCGGCCAAGTGGCCTTCCTTCTCCCACATAATCCTTATCTTTATTATCTCTTATTATTACTTTAGTTTACTTGCAAGTAAACACACTTGTGTTGGCTTCACAAAAATTCAACACCTCAAAAGTTATTTACCTGATAAAGTAAACATCAATCATCACATTTCTTTCCCCTTTTCTCCTCCTCAAAATTCGGCCAAGTGGCCCATGTCCTAACCAATTTTGTTTTGTTTTATTTAATATAAATAAAATGCCTAATATGTCCTTCCTCCAATGGGCTTAAGCTTGGGCTTTTAATTAATTCCTTTGGGCTTGCAATTTTTTTATAGTTTTTCTTACTAACAAAATGAGCTTGGCCTTCTACCAATAATTAAATTGGGCCATCATAATACTTGACCCTTACATAATATATTGGGCTAGATTAATAATTTAATTGCCCTTAGATCAATTTATCTACAAGTCCAATGTTTAAATAAATAATTGGGCACGTTTAAATCACTTACTCTTTTTTTTGTAAATCCAATCCTTACTCATGAATATTTAATTTCATAACTTAATTAGACTTAGGTTATAAAACTAATTAATTGAGATATATAAAATAAATCTCTTAGGGTTAGTATATATTTTTATATACTAACATTCTCCCATATTATAACCCCTTAGGTTATTTAATTATCATACCTAATATATATATTAGGTTACATAACTTTATTCTTAATTCTCTTTTATATACAAAATAAATGTATACACATTATATAATGTATATTTATTTAATCACATACATAGTTAATATAAATCACAACATATTCCACTTCTAACTCCAATTTTAACTTTTCTCCATAAAAGTCAACTGTTGACTTTGACCAAAAAGTCAACCCTTACACATTTTGTGTTTAATGTCTTTTCTGACTAAACTTGGTGTTTCGGACGTAACCGAGCAGTCTGTGCTTCAAAATTCTATCTCTAACTCAAATTTTGAGTTTTAACTTACTCCCTTTTTATTGCTAATCATATTAGCTAGTGACTTATACTTATTCATCTTCTTATTTGCCAATCAATGCCAGCATTCAAGCTATGCTAATTACTAACATAGTTTTATCCTGATCCTTATATCCTTAACTTAATTCATCATTCCCTTGCTAAAATATATATAGCACCTTACTAAGTATTTATATATATATATATATATATATACATATACTCATCTTCGTTAAACCTCATAGCATCTCTTCGTGTGAAATTTTATTTCCTTACTAAAATTTCTCATGTATCAATATAACATTTCTTACACTATTCAATTCACATCAACTTTCTAGATATCGTAATACCTTAGCCTTAACATTCATATAAATTTATTTTTAGGGTTTAAAATTTTATAACCCATATTTTCTTTATTCTCATTCAAATAGTAAACCATATAGGTTCTACTTTAAAAATTTAAATAGAATCTCAAATTTTTATCTAGGTTTTATTCTTTAACCTTTACTTTAATCATTTAAGATTTTATAAATTTTTGGGTTGTCACACTTTCGGGCGGAGGGAGATCAGGTCATTCGTAGTTTAATTTTTCTAGTGAAAACTCGGACTGATTTGATCGATTCGCAGGACCAGGATTATGGTAGGCATGTGTTTTAGACATAATATATTTTCACGGTGTCTGAGTTGATGAGTTGGGGAAATTCGTTCCCATCCATTTCTTGCAATCTGATAGCTCATCCTGTCAACACTTCTTTGATAATGAAAGGACCTTCCCAATTCGGGGCGAACTTTTCTTTGGCTTCTTCTTGATTGGCCAGAACTTTCTTCAATACCAAGTTGTTTTCTTTAAATTGTCGGATTCAAACTTTCTTGTTGTATGATCGAGCAATCCTTTGCTGATATAACTGCCCGTGGAAAATGGTTGTAGCCCTCTTCTCATCTATCAGGGACAGTTGGTGGAACCGTTCTTGCAACTACTGGTCTTCCTCCATCTGAGCGTCTATTAAGACTCACAAGGACTCCATTTCTATTTCTATGGGCAGTACTACTTCCATGCCATAGACCAATGAATATAGGGTAGCCCCAGTAGAAGTACGCATAGACGTCCTGTATGCTAACAGAGTCAGAGGCAACAGGTCAGGCCATCCTTTGTGATTGGCTGAACATTTTCTACATGGTCTTCTTGATGTTCTTATTGGTCCCTTCAACAGCACCATTCATCTTGGGTCGGTAAATGACGAAATTGAGATGCTTAATATGGAACTTACTGCATAAATCTCTCATCATCTGAATGTTTAGATTCTTGGCGTTGTCTAATACGATCACCTTCGATTGTCCGTATCGACATACGACATTATTTTTGATGAAACCAATAATTACCTCCTTGGTGACTTTGGGAAAAGAGGCAGCTTCAACCCACTAAGTGAAATAATCAATCATGGTGAAAATAAATTGATGTCCGTTGCTGGCTTTGGGTTCTATCAGCCCAATCACATCCATTCCCCACATGAAGAAAGTCCATGACAAACTCATATTGTGCAGCTCATTTGGAGGAGCGTGGATAGCATTTTTATGAACTTGGCATTGGTAGCATCCCTTGACGTGATCATCACAGTCAGCTTTAAGAGAGATCCAATAATGCCTCGTTCTTAATATCTTCTTGGCCAGTAGGTGACCGCTCATGTGCGGACCACAGACTCCACCGTGGACTTCATCCATCAGTCTCTGGACTTGATCCTTGTCGATGCATCTGAAAAGGCCTATTCCAGCATCCCTTTTATAGAGTGCGTCTCAGCTCAGATAGAACTTCATAGCCGTTTTGTGAATTCGCTTCTTTTCGGCTTGGTTTACTCCAGCAGGTGTAGATCCATCTCGGAGATATTCCTTGAGGTCTTGATACCAAGGCTGTTTGATAGGAGGTATTTCATCTGATATTTCTCCAATGTAATTCCCATATGTCGGGGCCTTTTGGCTCAGGAAGTTGATGTCGGGAATTCCCATTCTATCAGATATGTTGATCAGGGAAGCCAACGTTGCCAATGGATCAGCGAAGTCATTCCTTCCTCGAGGGATCTGGATGAAGGTTATTTCTTTAAAATCCATGGATATGTTGATAACTTGCCGATGATAGGGCAGCAGATGCAATTCTTTGGTATGATATGCCCCAGTGGTTTGTCTGATAACCAACTCAAAATCTCCAAAGACTAATAGACGCTGGATACCCATGGATTGGGCTAGCTCCAACCCCATTATGCAGCCTTCATACTCAGTCGTGTTGTTGGTGTTGACAAACTGTAACTTGGTAGCCACAGGATACTTTCTCCTATACTAGAGACAAGGACTGCCCCAGCTCTGGCACCTTCCATGTTCACTGCTCCATCAAAATACATTTTCCAAGATTAAATTATAAGAAATTTTTTAAATCAAAAATGA
Organism: Panax stipuleanatus; assembly: GCA_020205555.1. NCBI lineage: Eukaryota > Viridiplantae > Streptophyta > Magnoliopsida > Apiales > Araliaceae > Panax > Panax stipuleanatus. Next base: position 184,734 of record JAINUT010002772.1, read on the forward strand.
ATCTTTGTGACTATATTCTCGTGATGGATTTGTTGAATTTCCATGATTCCATCGTCCGGTAAATAAGTTTCCAAAGGTTCAAAACCTCCGGACGGTGCTTTGGCTAGTTGACTTGCAATGCCCTGACCTTTGATGGACTTCTGAGTCACATAGACAATGTTGAATTGTTGGATGATCAACTGCCATTTGGACAATCGATAATTAAACATTAGTTTGTTGAATACATACTTCAGTGGATCCAGGCGGGATATGAGATAGGTCGTGTGCCTATGCAGATAGTGTTGTAGCCTCATGGAGGCCCATACTAACGTATAACATATCTTCTCAATCAGTGTGTACTTCTATTCACCGCTGCTGAATTTTTTGCTGATGTAATAGATAGCTCTCTCCTTGCTACTATCATCTTTCTGTCCCAGTATACAGCCCATTGCGTTAGCATTGACAGACAAGTACATGAACAGGGGAACTTCATCCCTCTGGGGTACCAAAATAGGCACTTCGATCAGCTGCTTTTTTATGGCAAGGAAAGCTTTTTGGAAATCCTCATTCCATTTCGTGGAGGATTTCTTCCTTAGTAGCTTGAAGATGGGTTCACAAGTTGCTGTGAGCTGGGAAATGAACTGGCTTATGAAATTGATCCTCCCAGGAACCTGTGTATCTCCTTCTCTGTTCTTGGTACTGGCATCTTTGTGATGGCTTTAATCTTGGCGGGATCCAGCTCAATTCCTCTATTGCTTATCAAAAATCCCAACAACTTGCCAGATTTAACACCAAAAGCACATTTGGCTGGATTCAGCTTGAGGTTGTACTTATGCAACCTGTTGAACAGCTTTCTGAGATGGCTGATGTGATCATCCTCCTTTCGGGATTTGATGATGATGTCATCCACATAAACCTCTATCTCCTTGTGCATCATGTCATGAAATAGGGCCATCATGGCTCACTGATATGTAGCACCGGCATTGATAAGGCCGAAGGATAAACGTCTATAACAGAAGGTTCCCCAGGGAGTGATGAAAGCTGTCTTCTCCCTGTCCTCTTCAGCGACCATGATTTGATGGTAACCAGCAAAGCAATCCATGAAAGAATACATGCCGTACTGCGCCGTATTGTCTATCAGGATGTGGATGAACGGTACCGAGAAGTTATCTTTGAGATAAGCTTTGTTCAAATCCCTGTAATCCACGCATACTCGTACCTTCCCTCTGAGCTTAGGCACGGGGACTATGTTTGACAACCACTCCGGGTAAGTTGATACCATGATGATGCCGGCTTTGAATTGCTTGACAACCTCTTCTTTGACCTTCAGACTCCATTCGAGTTTTAATCGCCTGAGCTTCTGCTTAAATGACTTGAATTCGTCTTTGATGGGGAGTCGATGGATGACAATGTCAGTATACAAGCCAATCATATCTTCATGGGACCATGCAAACATATCTTGGAAATGTGTTATGATTTTAATCAGGTCGGTTCTTTGGTCTGGGGTGACGTTTAGGCCTATCTGGATTTCTTTGAGGTTTTCTAAGGTTTTGATATTGATAGTGGTGGTTTGATCGAGGTTTGGTTTGAGTTTTTCTTCGACCCATTCTTTGATCTCCTCGGGCACATCATAGTCATTTATCTCCTCTTGATCAATCTCCATCAAGTCAAAGTTCAGTTCTACATCAAAATCGTAGTCACTATGACAGTTTGGCATCTCATCAGCAGTGACAACCAAATCCAATTCTGGAGTCTTGAAAACAAAATGCTTTCACTTTGATATATGAAATTGTTTAAACATACAAAGCATTTAGCAAAAGCATGACAAAAGTTACTGCTATAGTTGTGCAACAAAATAAGCAGTAAATGAAACCATGTTTCAGGGCAAATGGACTCTCTGCCCTTTTACCCTTTTTGAATGAAGCATGGGGTGCAGCTCTAATTGTCCAATGTCAAGTCCTCATGAATAGGGAGGATAAAGGAGTTGTGCTCATCTATCTCATCTTTGATGACGACTTAGACATCCTTCAGATCAGGGCTGGGATTCTTCTTTGAACTGCTACCCTTCCCCTTCTTCATGCGAGGAATTCGGATCTGGTCTTCTTCATCACTGTCCGAGATATCATCATTTATACCCTCGTAGTGCATCAGAAAATACATGTTAGCAAATGGGTCTCGTCCTTCATGCAGGAACTTTTCTTTTCCCTTTTTGCCCTCCCCATCAAGTTTTGGGGTTTTCCTCTCACTTACCGGTATGATTAGAGGAAACAGCATGCCTGACACAATAGCAAGAATCTTCCTCATTGGCTTCATAAATCCGGCATTAGTGAGGTTTGGCAGCAAAATCATGGAGGCATGAACTTTTAGATGCTTGTGTGGATTCCAATGGTTTGACCCAGATGAATAGCCTAATCCGGCTTTCCCTAAATGGCTTGGGGATTTGTACCGGACTCTTGATACCTTGCTAATTTTTTCCTAACCCTTCTCCATGGCGGAAACCCAAAGATACCATCTCCTGCCCAATCGTTATTACTTTGGGAGAGACTTTTGGTTTCAAAGCTGGTGCCCCAACAGGTAGGTATTGAGTATTGCTCACCTCCAAGGCTTGGAAACTTGCAGGTTCAATCCCTTCATCTAGACTGATCACCGGCATGTCTCTTTGTATGCAGATAGGGTATTCTGGCTAGGCATTTACCATGATTAAGTTGCCATTAATAATATACTTGAGCTGCTGATGGAGGGTGGATGGAACTGCTCCTGCCATGTGGATCCACGGCCTTCCCAATAACAAATTATATCCGGTGGTAATGTTGAGTACCTGGAAGGATGCATAGAAAGTGTGGGGACCAATCTCCAGTGGAAGCTCAATCTCTCCCACAGCCTCTCGGCGAGACCCATAGAAAGCCCGGATAACTACATGACTGGTACGAATTCGATTTGGGTTGATCTTCATTCTCTCCAAGGTATCGTAGGGACATATGTTTAGGGATGATCCTCCAACTATCAGTACTCCTTCGATCACATACCCTGATGACATCCCTGCTATGTGCAGTGACTTGCGATGACCCGTCCCCTCCGCAAGTATATCATCATCAGTGAAAGATATCACATTGCTGTTGAAGATGTGTTCTATCACGTGACGGAACTTCTCAGTATCCACCTTCTTTGGCAGATGGTCTTCCTCCAGCACTTTCACCAGAATGTTGCGATGATCCACCGAGGATAAAACCAAGTCTAAGATGGATATTTGTTTGGGTGCATGTTTCAGGCTTTGCACCACCTTAATCTCGTTATGCCCCATTTTGCTGAGGAATTCTTTGACTTTCTCTTCAGCCACTTTCCCTTTAGTTTTGATGGCTGGATTGACACTGGGGCAGGTACAATGGATTCTCCTTTGATACAATGGCAATGTTGTTTGAGGTGGAACCTTTATCATTCCCATAGTTCTATGGGACCCTTTTCAGACTGATCACTGGATATTATGGTTTGAAGGGTAATATTAAAGGTTCAGGTGCAGATACCTTCACAGGATTCTGTGCTTCTTAGACCCATTTCCCTTGCAGTATCAGGGGTGTGCTGGTTATATCCTTCTCATAGGAAATAACAGCCACAGTTTCTAGATTCCATGCTGTCGGAATAAATTGTGCTTCTTCATCGGGATAACTAACGCCTAGATTTCCTTTGATTAGCTCACCACTTTCAATCAAGTTTTGAATCAGGTGACGAAGTCCCCAACAATCCTCGGTGTCATGACCAGGCTTATTGGAATGATACTGACAGATCCTGTCAGGCTAGAACTTCGTGGATCGAGGGTTCACCGGGGGTAACAAATCTGTGACCATCCCCTCATTGATCAGCATTTGGAGGATTTCCTTCATCGGCTGGTTCAAATTAGTGAAGTTCCTTTGAAAGGAGAATTCCTTATTTGCTTGAAACTTCTCTTCCTTAGCCACCTTGTCGGCCCAGGGTTCATGCTCATGAAACCGATAATGGTCCCTCATAGCAATAGGGCTAATTTTTGGTGTAGGAGGACTTGTTTCATGCTTGTTGGTCTGATTGATCAGCTGTTTGGTTATCTAATGTTGATACACGACCAGATCCACTAACTGTCAAATGTGTTCCTTGATAGACTTGATTTCATGTTCTATCAAGAACCGTCTCTCTGAGAACTCCCAATTGTCTAGGCTATTGGTGCTGGATTGAGTTGACTCTCCGACATACCGGAGGTATTTGGATCCTTCTCCACTACTCGTGCTAATCATATTGACACTCTCCTCTTTGTGATGAGGGAGGGGATTATCTTGCATATGCGGTTGCTCGGGTTTGGTCACCACAATCTCTCAGTTGTTTATCAAGTCTTGGATTTTATGCTTGAGAGACCAACAGTCTTGTGTATCATGGCCTAGAGATTCGAAATGGTATGGGAACTTCTTACTTGGGTTAAAATTTTGTCCACCAGTACTGGTTGGTGGAAGGAGTTGAACAATCTTCTTCTGTGCTGTCAACAGTTTCAGCACATTCTCGAGTGAATCCCCTAAAGGGGTGAACGTTCTTCGCAGTCTGACCTCCGCTGTTTTCTGAAATGGAGGATTAGAAGGTTGGGCTGGAGCTTGAAAAGGGGAGTAGCTCCTCCTTTGAATGGGCCTGCTGCTCGAATTGCCCCTCTAATTCTGTCCTTGCAGTAATAAGGACACTTCTTCTTCTTTCTTCTTGTGGGCTCTCTGGGGATTACTCCCATAACTCCTATATTGGATATGCTCGGCAACAGCTTCCAAGGCAGTAAAATCTTTTATCTTCCCAAATTTCAGCCCCATTTCATCCATCTCTCTGTGTTTGATCATTTTCGAGAATGGTTTTCCTATGCCTGCTAGGACCCTTTCGTAATACAGAGCTTCTTGAATGTCGATGAAGGTCGTGACTATCTCAGACTCAGTCATAGGTGGGGTGACTTGTGTTGCCACCTGCCTCCATCGTTGGGCATATTCTCTGAATGACTCAGTGTTTTTGTTTTTGATTTTGGTGATTTGATAGCTGTCTGGAGCCATCTGAGACTGAAAGCTGTATTGGTTGAGGAAGGCATAAGCTAACTCTTCCCAGCTATGAATTTTGGCATTATCCAGTGATAAGTAGGTTTCATATCTACAAATCGACGCCATTTAAACTGAGGATATCGCTACTTTAAGTATGTTTTAGTTTCTTTTTCATACATGTGCATTGGTTTGCGTGTAGGGACTGATCGGGACGAGAAGCGAACGGAATGGAAGCTTAAAGAAGAAAGGGGCTTGATCTCTGCAATCTGCGTCGGGGCACATTTCTTAGGCTAAAAACTCGTTGGGGCGCAGATGTAACGACCATGAATTTTAAACTCCTTATTTATTAAATATATGATTTAATTTTAACGAGTTAGTTTTGTGAGTTTATTTAAACCTTATGTGGTTATGTGAGTTGTGAAATGATTTAAAGAAAGTTACTAATGGTTTATTTAACTTAGTGGACTAGCCCTGAGACTTTAATATCAGAGAATTGATAAGATTATTAATAATTAAATATTCAACTTATTTGAATATCGTGGTAGGATTTGAATGTGTTGATTAATAATTATTATGAATGAATAATAATTAATGAGTAAGGGATTAATAAATATAATAATATTATATTTACTTGGTTAATTGTTTTATACAAGCATGTGATAAGTAAACCTTGCAATATATGGTAGTTAACTATATATTATATATAGTACAAGGTGACATATGAATATGTCTATTTATTATTATATAGACTATATAGTAAGATTAATTGCATTAATAGAGTTACATAATAATATTGTTTATGTGACATGATGTGTGTGGGTGAAATTTGATGAATACCATATTACCTTATATTAATATCAATAACATTATTAATTGATAAATGATTTCAATAAGTTAGTATAATGATTATAGTAACAGTTATTATAATAATAATACCAAATTACTTTACATTCGGTATTAAGGAAAATGTGCATGGATTATATGTATGTACACTACTTGATACATTGCATTATTATTGGCTCATTAGAAATTGTGACTTTAAACTTAAGTATATACTATGTGTATATATATTATACAACCTAGTGTATTTATTATATGACTAGTGTTAGACATATATGATATATACCTTGCTAATTGCTACATTGATGAGTTAACTGGCTTGTCCCATAATTAGAGTTCCATGCTCAATTTCCTCTTCACGTGTATGCCCACGTGCTATGCTACACTAGCCTCTCTTCTTCTCAAATTCATCAATGCTAGCTAATGATTTCAAGAGGTGTGGAGTTCATGATGAACTCACCAACTACTCAACCACCAATCCTTAACCATTGCACAAACACTCATTCCTTTGATTTAATCTAATGGAGAATTGCAAAGTCTGTGTAAATATTTATCTATAAATATAGCTCCCCTTCTCCTCATTTCATTTGCTGAGGATTTCAATTGAGATAGGAAGGAGTATTATAGTAACATTGTGAGTATCATAGTAGCATTATAGATTTTGTTTAGCAGCAAGTTCATTTACAGAGGTATACTCCCATTCTTGTTCTTCAAATTCTGTAAAATGCCAAGTTCTTAAATCTTTAACTAAGTATGAATTGTATGATAAGTGATTGGGAAATGCTTAGTAGTAAGTATATTAGTTTACAAGCATTATAGAATTATTTTATATTGTGACTGGAATGAATTTCGTATGAGCTTCTGAGATGGGTTAGCAGAACTGCCGAAAATAGCCTGTTCTTGGATTGGCCGGACACCCGCGCAGCTACGCTGGGTTTATACCTGGTGCCTGCGCAGCTGCGCAGGTTCCTGTGGCCAGTTTTGCTTTCTGCTTCTGTTAAGCTGCTGTGATATACTAACATGTGATATACTAACATGTGATATACCATTGAAACAAGTATGTGAACATGATTAAACTATAAATATTAGTACAATGACATTGTATAAGTAGGTATTCCTTGATGCTACACATATATGTCATGGCCATGTTTTATGAAAGAAAAACATATGTTTTAAAAGGAAACTTGTAGTTTTAAAAAGTGAACCTTTTCATGAACATAACATGTGTGTTTTTTGATTTTGTAAACATAATAGTGTGGTTTATATTGTCATGAAAAGCGAGTCTAAAGTGTGTTCACACACTAGCATACGTGATTGCAAGATTCAGACGATTTCGAAATAAGAAACTTAAGAACTTTGAAAACAAACTTGACCAAGATTTTATCTTGTAATTTCTGACCTTGTGAACATGTGTAAATAACTTAGATATGTATATGAAGAAGTATAACATGAGGCATTTGTTTGCTTCATGAATGATCAGTTTTGATAGATTGGCGTTAAAGGACTTTTCTAAAGGAAACCTTGAAGACTAGTTGTCAATAACTACATTACAAGTATTCTAGGATCTAATATCATGGTTAAGTGTGTCATGATTTAGAAGCATGCTAGCTAGTCATATGTATCGTTAAATAGTAGAACATGGATTACACATATGTATACTTAAACCATAGGAAATGAACTTCAAGTATGAACTAATGTGAGTAAAGGATACACATATAGTATAAGCATGAGCATGCATGTTATGTTTAGCCTTGTTATGTGATAACATGACCTTAGTAACCGATCTTGAAGCATGAACATGTATTAGCTAAAGTATGTGAATTACCGGCATAAAAACATGACTTCGAATTGAATATAGAAAGAGTATGCTATTTCGAATGAGAAATTTTAACCTGATAAGCATGTGTATTGGTTTAACGTTAGTAGTTGCATGCTAGAGTTACGCCGGGACACTTTCAGGCCAGAACAATTTGCTTAAATCTGATTTTAACAGTTAGCATATTCTAATGCTATAAATGGCATGTTTGATATTGAACGTGATTTTATGTGATAGACTTATACGATAAGTGGATTATTATAAGTATAGACTTATATTGGTTTTCACATGCTAATTGAAAGGCCGACTTATTAATGTTAGGTTGTTTTAACGCAAGTTAATTAAAGCTAGAACTTAATTGTAGCTGAGCAATCAAGCAAGTCTCCGAACTTCACTCTTTGATTGTGCAAGTTCTTTAATTCTTATTTGTGCAAGTATTCTAAATTCTTGCACTACCTTATTCAATGAATCGTGTAAGCAATTTTCCTAACTTCATTTAATTGTTATATTGAATGCAAGTATTCTAAATTCTTGCACTACCTTATTCAATGAATCGTGTAAGCGAGTTTCTTAACTTCACTTGATTTGAATGCAAGTTCCCTTACACTCTTTATTGTGCAAGTTCCTATCCTTTTCATATTATATTGAGCAGGTTATTATCGTATTGACAGTTAATTATTTAAAGCTTGAACTTTATTTCCAAGCATGCTATTAGGTGGTTTAATTACTTTACAATTATTCCACATCGATTTTATTAATATTCGAATTTGGTGCACTTGAGTTCGTACAGTCTTGGACTTGTACCTTATTTAAAAGTTTTATAATTCTTGAACTGCGTCAGATAGAGTCTGAACCCTTGTTCGGTCAGACAATTGTATAAAGTTTTATAAAAGCTATCCAGACCAATTGATGGTATGGATTCTTAGATTGAAAAGAACACCCCTTATATATAGGGGAGTACCCCAGGTATCTAATATAAGATACAAACAGCAGAGTTGAATGTTATGCATATACATGGCGTACGCGAGGCTGATCCCCTCAAGTACTATTCTGTAGCCAGTAACCAAAGGGTTAATCCGCTATTGATTTCGTTGGAGTTTTATAGTTTGAAGTCCACTTGACTATTAGTTATTCTAAAAGCAATCATTATTCTTGCTTCCGATATTCATATTGTTGAATTCATTGTCAGATATTTTCTATTCATCATGATATATTCTTTATTGTTGTATTTCAACTTGCTGAGCAAACTTGTTGCTCATTCTTGCTATATCATGACTTATATTGCAGTTAAGCCCGAGACTTCAGGGAAGGACAAGGCTAAAGGGAAGATATAGGATTAGTTTACAAGGAGCAGACTTTATCTTTATGTTTAATTAATTATTGTTATGTAATATGAACCCTAATGACTATTCTAGGGTATGTTTGTATGTTTGTATTTAAGGTTATCGAATCTTGGGACTAGTACACCTTTTGAATGAACGACATACATTTATTATATTCCGCATTTAGTTATTGTATGTTGTTTAGAGGTGGATACTTGTAATGTATCGTGACGACCGAATCGAGGTTAGAGAACCCGGATTTGGGGGTGTCACAGCAGATACGTCGGGGCGCCCCTCCAAGGGTAAAATGTGCGCCGGGGCGCATTTACGGTAGAGTGAATGGTTTTTCTTTGATTTTGAATAGGATTCTGACAAAAGGTTGGAGAGTGGCTGTTCGTGATTAGAGGATATATAGGGTTATTAAGGCTTATGATATACACACTTAGACAGATTGGAGCCCTTGCTTGTGACTTTGACGTAAGGAGATTTGAAGCGGAGCTTAGCACGACGAACGCAAGGCGAACGTGGAGACGAGTAACAACAGATTTTCAAATTCTAGTTTTCTCTCTCCATATTTACTTTGTATTCAGAATGTTTAATACTCTGTGGATTGTTGGTTTTTATTTATCCATGATGAACTAAATTCTTATTTAAGCCTATGACGGATCTTATTATGTAACGATGGATTAACTTGCTTTTTAGTTAGTTTATGAATATTATGTTCAGGTTATTTTCTATGGTTTGTGCGTACTTTATATAATTGCTTGATCACCAATTATCCGTTATCCCATATGAATTTGAGAGATGACATATGAGATTGGAACTTGTCATAGTGACATATGTTTGTGATTTCTGCTGTTAGTTGGAATTCATAATTCGTGTATAGGATAGAGATATCTATGCATCATATGTAATCTGATAAGAACTTGATATTAAACCTTTCTTAATTATAATTCACATAGAGATATAGTGAGTTAGTTAATTAAGGTGTCTTGCTTAATTCTATTAATCGTGGATTTGAGTGAGTATGGGTATAATGCATCGAGAGATGGTTTTATCTATTTTTGTGTTCTTGGATAATAATCTGGAATAATTGGTATAAATTGAAGGAAAATATATTATTCGAAGTGAAATAATAAGTGAAGTTGTAGGCTTAATTCTCCAAAACTTGTTAAAACCACGAGTTAGTGTTAATATTGGTCTAAGTTGTAATTTATTTTAAAAATCATCATTTAATCATTAGTTTAATAAAGCTGAAATAATATAAAATTGGTACTTGTTTGATTAAATTGGAATTATTGTCTCTGTTGGTACGATACTTGATCTTATCATTGTATTACTTGTTGACCACGTACACTTGCGTGTAGCGCGTAGATATTTTACCCAACAAGTTTTTGGCACCGTTGCTGGGGACAGTAATTGCATTTATTACTTACAATATCAGTTTAATTAGTTCAGTTTTAGTTAAACATATATTTATATTTTTATTCTTAGTTTCTTTTGTTTCATTGGTTATTTCAGGTAATCTCAAGTAGTGCATGCAAACTCGATCGAAGAAGCCATATTTGTTACCTTTCGAGGACGACATCGACAAACAGTTTCAGAAGTTAACTACGTGGATTGCAAAGACTTGAGAAGAACTTGAAACACCCAAAGACAACATGGTGGCTGAACTAGAAAAGAAAGCACTGCGGGATTATGCTACACCGCAAATGTCATAAATTCAGTCAAGCATCACCAGGCCGGCGATTAATGCTAACAACTTTGAGATAAAGCCTGGAACGATACAGATGGTGCAGAATAATTGCCAATGTAGGGGTCTTCCGAATGATGACCCAAACGAGCACATTGTCAGTTTCATAAAAATCTGTGATACCTTCAAATGCAACGGGGTTTCAGATGATGCAATCAGATTAAGGCTATTTCCATTCACACTCAAAGATAAGGCCAAGAGTTGGCTCCATTCTCTACCACCGAGATCAATCACCACATGGAATGATTTGGCGCAGAAATTCCCGGCCAAGTTCTTCCCACCTTCAAAGACACATAAAATGAGAACGAAAATATCCTCTTTTACACAGCTACAAGGAGAGCCATTATATGAAGCATGGGAGAGGTACAAAGAGCTGTTGAGAAAATGCCTTAATCATGGATTACCGCATTGGATGCAGATAAACACATTATACAACGGGTTAGGAAGTCATATACGGACCAGCATCGATGCAGCCTCAGGTGGAGCTTTTCTGGCAAAGAAATTTGAGGAGGCATGGGACTTAATAGAAACAATGGCTACAAACAACTATCAGTGGCCGACTGATAGAATGACTCAACCAAAAGTAGTAGGTATTTTGGAAGTGGACACTGTAACAGCTCTATCGGCACAAATAGCAGCATTATCAAAGAAGATGGATGGCATGTCTACAGAAAACGCACAGCAGGTAGCATTTATATGTGAGCTTTGTGCAGGTGAGCATCCGACTGAACAGTGCACCATCAATCCAGCTTCAGTACAGTTTTTAGGTAGCTACAACAGGCCACCTAACACCTATCAGAATACATATAATCAGGGGGCAAGGAACCATCCGAATTTTTCATAGAGCAACAATCAAAACTAGAATCAGAATCAGGCTCCATGACCATTATACCCCCCTGGTTTTCAGAATCAAAATCAATAGGCAACTCCACATCAAGAGAAAAAGATAGATTTGGAGGAGATAGTGGCAAAATACATAACAGGAAATAAAGCGGCGATGAAAACTCAGGCGGCTACGATTAAGAATCTAGAAACTTAGATTGGACAGATCGCTAATGCACTGAACAGTAGACCCCAAGGAACCTTGCCAAGTGATACAAAAAAGAATCCGAGGGGAGGACATGAGCAATGTCAAGCTGTCACACTGCGGAGTGGGAAACAGCTAGCTGAGCAAGAGTCAGAGAAGCCGACTATGGATAAGCAGGTGGAGACAAATGTAGAAGAAATAGTGGAAGGGAAAGCAGGTGAAAAATCTATAGAAAAGGAACAAGTGGTTACACCAATAGTCTACCCACCACCACCATTTCAACAACGGATCCGAAAATAGAAATTGGAGAAACAGTTCACCAAGTTTATGGAAGTGTTCAAAAAGTTACACATCAACATCCCTTTCGCGGAGGCATTAGAGCAGATGCCTAGTTATGCCAAGTTTATGAAGGATATTTTGCCAAAGAAAAAGAAATTAGAGGACTTCGAGACTGTGGCACTAATGGAGGAATGTAGTGCAATATTGCAAAAGAAGCTTCCACCAAGTTGAAAGATCCGGGTAGTTTCACCATCCCATGCAAAATAGGGAGTTTGGCCTTCAACAAATGTCTGTGAGATTTAGGTGTAAGTATAAACCTCATGCCACTTTCAGTGTATACTCAGTAAGGTTTACCAGCACCTAAACCGACAAACATCTTCCTATAGTTGACAGATAGATCGGTAACATATCCACGGGGAATTGTTGAGGATGTTTTGGTGAAAGTAGACAAATTCATCTTCCCAGCAAATTTCATCATCTTGGACTATGAAGAAGATAAGGATATTCCGATAATCCTTGGGCGACCATTTTTGGCAACCGGTAGAACTCTCATCGATGTTTAGAACGGAGAGTTGACCATGAGGGTGCAAGATCAAGAGGTAACCTTCAACGTGTTTAAAGCCATGAACTTCCCTAAAGAGGAAGAGGAGTGTTTCCGGATGAACATTATTGATAAAATGGTGGGTGATGAACAACATCGGATACTGAGTACCGATCCGTTAGAAGCAGCATTGACGGGAAACTGTGACGGAGAGGATCCAGAGTTAAAGGAATATTTGCAGTTGTTAGAGGCACATCCTAGAGTGAACAGGTTCAAGTTACCATTTGAGCCATTGGAAGCAGCAGGAACTTCGACAGCAAAGATGAAACCATCTCTAAAGGAACCACCAGCACTAGAACTCAAACCCTTACCCAATCTCCTCAGGTATATGTATTTGGGTAATTCATCTACTTTACCTATTATTATTGCATCTGCACTTAACGAACTGCAGGAAAGTAAGCTGTTATGAGTTCTAAGGGAATACAAGTCTGCTATTGGATGGACTATCGCCGATATCAAAGGAATCAGCCCGTCATTCTATATGCATAAGATTCTGATGGAGGAGGATGACAAGCCAACAGTGGGACAACAAAAGAGGCTTAACCCGATCATGAAAGAGGTAGTGAAGAATGAGATCCTGAAATGGTTGGATGCTGGAATTATCTACCCCATTTCAGATAGTGCATGGGTGAGCCTGGTTCAATGTGTTCCAAAGAAAAGCGGTATGACAGTAGTAAAGAATGAAAATAATTAATTGATACCGACAAGTGCAGTGACTGGATGGAGAGTTTGCATGGTTTACAGGAAGCTGAATAAGGCGACCAGGAAGGACCATTTCCCCTTGCCTTTCATTGATCAGATGTTGGACAAACTAGCTGGACATGAGTACTACTGCTTGTTAGATGGTTATTTCGGATACAACAAGATCGTCATTGCACCGGAAGATCAAGAGAAAACAACGTTCACATGCCCCTATGGCACCTTGGCCTTTAGAAGGATGTCATTCGACCTGTGTAATGCACCAGTAACTTTTCAGAGATGTATGATGACTATCTTCTTAGATATGGTGGAGCGAAGTGTCAAGGTATTTATGGATGACTCTTCAGTATTCGAGGAATCTTTTGACTGGTGCCTCAAAAATATAGTCCTGGTGCTGAAAAGATGTGTTGAGACGAATCTGGTGCTCAACTGGAAAAAATGCCATTTTATGGTCCAAGAAGGGATAATACTTGGACATAAAGTTTCTGGAAAAGGTTTAGAAGTCGACCAGGCTAAGTTAGAGACAATTAAAAATTTGCCACTGCCGACTTCAATAAAGGTTATTCAGAGCTTTCTAGGTCATGATGGATTCTATCGCCGATTCATTAAAGACTTCTCAAAAATCACAAAGCCACTATGCAGTCTCTTGGAAAAGGATGTACCGTTCAAATTTGATGAAGACTGTCTAGCGGCGTTTGAGCAATTGAAGAAAAAGCTAACCACAGCTCTAGTGATCATCGCACCGGATTGGACAATGTTGTTCGAGCTCATGTGTGATGCCAGTAACTATGCAGTAGGAGCAGTGCTTGGACAACGACGAGAGAAAGTCTTTCATGCCATCTATTATGCGAGCAAGACACTAACTGATGCATAGTTAAACTACACAACCACTCAAAAGGAATTACTTACAGTTGTGTATGCCTTTGATTAGTTTAGCTCATACTTGGTGGGAACAAAGGTGGTGGTTTACACAGATCACTTGGCCATCCGGTATCTAGTTGAAAAGAAGGACATAAAGCCAAGACTTATTTGCTAGGTTTTGCTCCTCCAAGAGTTTGATTTAGAAATTAAGGATAGGAAGGGGATAGAGAATCAGGTGGCTAACCATCTTTCGCGGCTAAAAAATCCAAATCAGGACGAGACAGACAAGATAGTGATTAACGAATCTTTTCCAGATGAACAGTTATTTCTGATCCACGGTGAGTTCCCATGGTATGCGGATTTTGTGAATTACTTATTCTCCCACCAGATTTGACACGCCAACAAAAGAAGAAATTCTTACATGACGTGAAGTGATGGTATATGTGGGATGAACCGTATTTGTTCCGATAATGTGCTGACAAAATGATCCGGCGATGTGTACCGGAAAGTGAAGTTGAGAGCATCTTGCAGGCATGTTATTATTCGGGGGACACTATGGGAGTAAGAGAACGGTCGCGAAAGTCCTCTAAGCAGGCTTTTTCTGGCCCACATTGTTTAAAGACGCACATCAGTGCGTGAAAAACTGTGATAGATGTTAAAGAGTGGAAAATATTTCAAAACGGAACAAGATACCCCTAAACATAATTTTGGAAGTTGAGGTTTTTGATGTATGGGGAATCGACTTCATAGGACCCTTTCCGTCGTCGTTCAGTAATTTGTACATCTTATTAGTAGTTGACTATGTATCGAAATGGGTGGAGGTAGTTGTGCTACCAATGAATGATGCGAAAGTTGTATTAAAATTCTTACAAAAGAATATCTTCACCCGTTTTGGTACCCCAAGGGCAATCATCAGTGATGAATGGAGCCATTTCTGCAACAAATACTTCACCGCTCTTTTGACAAAGTATGGGGTCAACCATCAAATCACCACAGCCTATCACCCTCAGACGAGTGGCTAAGCCGAAGTATCTAACCGAGAGGTAAATAGAATCTTGGAGAAAGTGGTAAACCCGAGTCAGAAAGACTAGTCCTTAAAACTAGACGATGCTCTTTGGGCATATCGGACCGCCTACAAGACTCCGATAGGCATGTCTCCATAGCAGTTAGTTTACAAAAAAGCGTGTCACCTTCCAGTGGAACTCAAACATAAAGCATATTGGGCCATCAAGAAACTGAACTTTGACTTATCAGCAGCAGGGGAGAAAAGATTGTTGTAAATTAATGAGTTAGATGAATTTCTCCTGCACGCTTACAAAAATTCAAAGTTATACAAAGAGAAGGTCAAGAAATAGCACGATCAGAAGATAATGGACAGACAGTTTGAACCGGGCAAGTCAGTATTGCTATTCAACTCTCGGTTGAAACTCTTTCCTGGAAAATTAAAATCCAGGTGGTCGAGTCCTTTTACAATTAAGACAGTGTTTCCATATGGAGCCGTTGAAGTATATAGCAGAGATTCATCCGAAACATTCAAAGTCAACGGCCAGCGCATAAAGCACTACTGGGGTGGTGACATCAATCGCCAGGCAACCGCGGTCGACCTAGCCGATCCAATTTAAAACAGGGAGTAGTCAGGCTGAACGACTCTAAATCAAGCGCTTGATGGGAGGTAACCCTATCATATGTTTATTTTAAATTTTGAAAGTTGTGTGCTATTTGTAGTTCATTTACGTCAAGTAGTAGTAGACTAGGACGTGTCTTAACGTAGGAATAATGCCCAAAGTACTCGATTCAATAATGATACTAAGTAGGCTTATGTTTGGAATGCAGGATGGAAGCACAAAGGATACTTATTACAAAGGTTTTACAAAAGGATCTGCCAAGTAAATGAAGAGAATCTGTAGAAAATAATATGTGCCCCGGCGCACTCTACAAGGCTTAGAATTGTGCCCCGGCGCGTATCTGTTTGGCCATATGCTCCCCTGCTCAAAAACATAAAGAAAAAACCGCACCCCAGTGCCGACCCCTCTGGCCAAATACGCCCCGACGCGCCTTGACGACTAAAGTGTTGCGCCCCTAACGCGTGTCCTTGATTCTTGTTTTAAAAAAAACAAACTCAGCAGTTTGCATTCACAATCCTAACACAATTCAAACACAAGTATCCTATCTTCTCACATTCGAAACAAAAAGGCATACACGAATTCGACCAAACCACACACCACAATCAATCTCCTAGTCTAATTAGAGTCCATCATCAAATCTACTCCTAATTCACCCTCTAGGGTTCCTACTTCAACCAAAATCAAAAGGAAAAAGGGGATTCTTCACTACACAAGGCTACCCTCCGAACGCATCATAATCAACAGGTAACATTGATTTTGGGCTAATTGTTAGAGATTTTTCAGGTTTCTACACTAGACTCTGAAGAATTCACAAATTGGGCATAACAATTCAAGTGTGGGGGTAAGATAATTAAGCTTTAATAGTGTGCCTACCAAGTGTTCGACAAAAAGGCTCAACAATAACTCCATCACCCCATTGCAAGTTAGAGGCACATCAGCGACAGAATGACTTCCAGATAACAGAAAAGGCAACGTGGGGAAGGTTCGACCACCGCCCCATAGAAATTCAACAGACGCAAATTCTTGAAAGCCGAGGTAGCAGACCGGTTCGAATACCTCGCAAATAAGTCATTGGTGTCGAAATGTGGTTTGGCTCCCGATGAGTTCAATGGGACCGTATTCAATCAAATTCGTAAGAGGATATGGAAAAAGCTCGTGGCACATCCGGACGCTGTCGTAGTGGCGGTGGTCAAAGAATTTATTGCCAATGCTCCAGACAAATCACCGTTCTTCGTATTCGTGAGGGGCAACAAGGTCCCGTTTACTGTGCAGGAGATCAACGACTACTACAATCTACCATAAATAACTTGTGAATATTCGGCACTCAAGGAAAGAGAAGCGAACTATGAGCAAATTTTAACTGAATTGTGCAAGCCGGACGATACATGGGCGTCGAATGGGTCTCATTTTCAAAGCAACCACCTCAGTCTTTATGGAAAAATTTGGCATGCGTTCTTGTGTGCAAAACTACTGCCCAGCACACACACAAGCAATGTCACGAAGGAGAGGGCGGTTCTTTTACACACCATTTGTAAAGACCGATCAATCGACGTGGGCCGACTTATTCACAACACTATCCTCCGAAATCTGCGGGGCTCAATTCAGGGCGGCTTGCCTTATCCGTCATTGATTTGTGCGTTATGTGCTCAGGCAGGGGTGCAATAGAGCACTACAGAGCCTATCCAGCAGTCGTTGTTGTGCCTAGATCCGAATATGATTCAGCGGTACGGATGTTGGAAAGGCGGGCAGTCGCACCCACGTGGCCTTGGGTTTGTATTTACCGATGGGGAGGTTGAAGAGGCAAACGCACAGGATGAAGATTTTATAGAAGAAGAAAAGCAAGAAGATGACTAAGTCAGGACTGCAACCTCGTCCCGCACAAAGTATACTTTCAGCTCCCAGTTCTGAAATATGCAGTAGTATGTCGATCACAGGTTCCAAGGCTTAGCCGCCAGGCAAGACCACATGTTTGCAACACAAAATGAATTCAACGCGTCTCTGGCAGCTGCTTTTGCCCGCTTGAATACCACCGGTGATGACTTCCAGTTTCCAGTTCCATAGCCCTTACCAGCTTTTCTCCCCCTACAGCCCGTTGAGGACCTGGTTGATGACCCACCTATCGAGGATCCACCGGTCGAGCATGACGCTTGATCGCTCAGGGCAGTCCTCGAACTTTTATTGTTATATCCAATGAGGACATTGAATTATTTAAGTTTGGGGGTAGATTAGTCATTTAGTTAGTTAGTTTGCATGTTAGTTAATTGCATTTTAGAATAGAGCATATTGTTATTAGTTATATCTACATTAATTATATGGTATATAAAAAAATTAAGAAAATTAAGAAAAATCACAAAAATACATTCTTTGCATTTAAGCATACAGGTTGCATGAGTTTAAGTAATGGATTGACATGTAGTTAGCTTGGCCGATGATAGGAGTGGTATTATATTTTAACTCGAACAAACGTGAAGATTAATGATGAGTTCTGATGTTAATCAAGATGAAAGTCTGATTCTATCCGAAACTTGTGTAACTGGTTAACACGTAAGAGCTTAACTATCTAATCAACTCAGTTCAAAGGATCACAACTTGTTTCTGGGGGGGAATTTTGTAGTTAAAATTTGATGATATTGCTATATTGACATTAAAGGCTTAAAAGTAAGTAATAACTTGAGTTTGGGGGAGTCAGTGGGGTGAAAGAAATAAAAGAAATAAAAGAGAGAAAGAAAGTAGAAAGTGCAGAAAAAGAGAAAAAGAGAAAAAGAAAAATAAGAAAGAAATAGAATAAACACATGGATTAATTTGTATCTGTGGCCTTTGTTACTTGAATAAGTAAGCCCTTGGGGGTGTTTTTACACCTAGCGCCCTAAAATCGTCTGGTTTGGGGGTCGTTGGTCGAAAGTTGTCTAAACGGGTAACATTAAAAAGCCTAATAGATCCAGACATTGTACGGTCGATTGTTAACAAGGGATTGAGCGTAAAACGCACCCGTGAATGAAAAATAAGAAAAATAAGCCTTATCTGAAATCCCCGAACTCAGTAATTACTATGTTTAATCAATTTTGTCGTGATTACGGAATATTTAAGGTATAACTGAGATTTTCCCGCTAAGAAGTTTGTATGTGATGTTTTTGAATTGTTGGTGATTAGAATAGTTAACGAGCACACACGCACAACATGAGTGAGGACAGGGATGGATGGACTGATTAATTACTAATGAACTTTACATTGAATTGTTAGTATTATTTGAGTATCTTATGATATCTTTAAGGCCGGTGTTAAAAAATAAGTTGATTTATTGCTAGATTCGTAGGCATGTAGGAAGTAGGTCATGCATATGCATGCATATAGATATGTTGTTTGTTAGTTTCATTTTTGTTTTTGTTTTCACTTGAGGATAAACGAAATCTTAAGTTTGGGGGTATTTGATAAGAAGGTTTCATACCTAAGAATTGACGCCATTTAAACTGAGGATATCGCTACTTTAAGTATGTTTTAGGTTCTTTTTCACGCATGTGCATTGGTTTGTGTGCATGGACTAATCGGGACAAGAAGCGGACAGAATGGAAGCTTAAAGAAGAAAGGGGCTTGATCTCTGCAATCTGCGCCGGGGCGCATTTTTAGGCTAAAAACTCACCAGGGCGCAGATGCGCCGGGGCGCGCCTCCAAGGGTAAAATGTGCACCGGGGCGCATTTACGGCAGAGTGAATGGTTTTTCTCCTATTTCGAATAGGAGTCTGACAAAAGGTTGGAGAGTGGTTGTTCATGATTAGAGGATATATAGGGTTATTGAGGCTCGTGATATACACACTTAAACAGATTGGAGCCCTAGCTTGTGACTTTGATGTAAGGATATTTGAAGCGAAGCTTAGCACGACGAACGCAAGGCTAACGTGGAGACGAGTAACAACAGATTTTCAAATTCTAGTTTTCTCTCTCCATATTGACTTTGTATTCAGAACGTTTAATACTCTGTGAATTGTTGGTTTTTATTTATCCATGATGAACTAAATTCTTATTTAAGCCTATGACGGATCTTATTATGTAACGACGGATTAACTTGCTTTTCAGTTAGTTTATGAATATTATGTCCTGGTTATTTGCTATGGTTTGTGCGTAATTTATATAATTGCTTGATCACCAATTATCTGTTATCCCATATGAATTCGAGAGACGACATATGGGATTGGAACTTGTCATAGTGACATATATTTATGATTTCTGTTGTTAGTTGGAATTCATAATTCGTGTATAGGATAAAGAAATCTATGCATCATATGTAATCTGATAAGAACTTGATATTAAACCTTTCTTAATTATAATTCACATAGAGATATAGTGAGTTAGTTAATTAAGGTGTCTTGCTTAATTCTCTCAATCGTGGATTTGAGTGAGTATGGGTATAATGCATCGAGAGATGGTTTTATCTATTTTTGTGTTCTTGGTTAATAATCTGGAATAATTGGTATAAACTGAAGGAAAGTATATTATCCGAAGTGAAATAATAAGTGAAGTTGTAGGCTTAATTCTTCAAAACTTGTTAAAATCCTGAGTTAGTGTTAATATTAGTCTAAGTAGTAATTTTTTAAAAAAAACATCATTTAATCATTATTTTAATAAAGTTGAAATAATATAAAATTGGTACTTGTTTGATTAAATTAGAATTATTATCTCTGTGGGTACGATACTTGATCTTATCATTGTATTACTTGTTGAACACGTACACTTGCGTGTAGCGCATATAGATTTTACCCAACATCCAGACGAGCATACCAGGCTCTAGCCTCTCTGGTCAAACTCTTCTGGAATAATTGCATTCTGAGCTTCTCGTCCTCTACATAGGATCTGAGTTCTCCAATGAATACCTTCAAATGGGTGTAGGGATCTCCTAATCCATCATATTTCTCAAAATCAGGGACTTGAAACTTTTTTGGATAACGAGCCCCTGGGAATATACATAAGTCTGAGTAATCGACATTTCCAAATGCCCCAGTCCCTTTTATGGACCGAATGGTTTCTTCCATTTGTTGAACCTTCTTATGAATATCCCCAGCTTCCTGCTCTTTGTTGAGGTTGGTGGTTTTAGAGGTTTTGTTGGTCATATCCTGGTTCTGGAGTTTAGGAATCTGGGTGTCTTTCTTTTCGGTCTCTTGACTGCCATCGGGTGTAGATGGTTCTATATGATCAGGTGTTTGTTTCGCTTGAAGGCCTTTTCTTTGTTCTTTCAAGAAAATAGCCAATTCGGCTATCTGGTTTTTCAGTCCTTCAAACTCTTCCCTAGAAATAGGGGTAGATTCAATTTGAGCACTTGAAGCTATGTCTGGAGATGGACTTAGTGCTTTCTTAGATTTCAATCTGGTGACAGGACTAATTTTTACCTACAACTAACGTAGGTGTGTTAATCTCTATGTATATATGTCAACAGGATGCATGTCATGATGTGTTTATTTTGAGGTTTTATAATCTTATCCTGTAAAACAAAGGTCAGTTGTTTTAAATGACAGAATTCATAAGACATTTACATTGAATATTAAAATTTACATAAGACTTGGAAGATTGACATTTAAATTAAAAATGGAAGGCATGAAGAAGCTTCCCTTAGGATTTGGTTAATAAGAGGCTGACCTATCTTAGGCTACTCTCGCGGCTTTTCGGCATTAAGGTCCTCAGATCATTGCAATCTACTAGAGGGGAAATTATCTGATCTTTCAATTGGAGCGGATCTAAGAGGTGCCTTTCCTGAGCCTCGCAGGATTAGTCTCCTTTGAGTCCAATAATCAAACACAAACGGGTTCACCTTCTGGTGGAGGAATCACACAAATACATTCACATACATCGTGTCTCACCATATGAAATGATGACATTTGTGCAAAGCAATAACATAAAGCAGTAAAGCATTCATTCACATCCATTCAATGTAAAACGCAGCATCTACACACGCAAATATAAAAGGAAATTTTGAAAAGATTTGAACGCGACCTAAGCCCTTTACTGTCCCCAGCAGAGTCGCCACCTATCGACGTCGGGAAAAAATCTGGTCAATTCTGGACCTAAATCTTTCTCTTTTCCTAAGTCTTTTGTTTTCTACCCTTATTGCTTTATCTGTTTTATGAAGGGTGAAGTTTTTTAGCAAAAGCCCAACATATATCATGTCGACGATTTGAACGGTTTACAGAGTCACCAGTTCGTAGATTTGAAATAGTTGTACCAACTCAACCGAGTTTTGTTTGCAAGTAGGCCCAATTGCTGGACACTATAAAAACTTGATCTTGAAATCAAAATTCTTAAGTTCGGGAGCTTGGTTAAGTGGGGGGAAGGTGTTAGGCACCCTCAAACTCCAGTGAAAACACGGTACCGCATCTTTTCAATATTTCCCTTTTTATTTGCAATGTGTGTGTGGATGCTGGAAGAAATTGGGCCTACGTTTGTTTGATTTAAAAGTATTATCATGCTTCATTGAACCTATATACGAAGGGTTTGATTTGATTTGCAAAAGTCCTTTTTAGACAAGGTATGAAAATGATGTTTTGAAAGGTTGGTTTTCAAACCCTTACGCTTACATAGGAATTGAAGCATGTTGATACTTCCATTTTATCTGTTTATCCTTTGGCTCAATTTAAATGGTGATTATCGGGCTGCGAAGCATCCTTGACCACAAAATATATACAGTGTCGGTCTTCTCATGGGCATAACAACCATCGGAGTGACTCTAGCTCGACAAACTATTATTTCATTATGTTTGAGACCTTAAACCCGGATAACCATTTTAAAGTCTTTTGGATGTACATTTTTACAGAAAAATTGGCAGGATACATTTGTAATATGGAGTTTGTCCATCGTGGGAATCAGATTCTGATCAGTTTGATTATGAATCCCACGATTCCTAGGCTCACAGAAGGAGACCAAGATAACATGTACAGCACAAATACTTACAGAAAATGTATATTTACATCTAGACGCCGCAAAAAACCAAGGATTCATCAGTCAAATCCTGGCACACGCGTAGCCAAAGCTTCTCGTTCCCACTAGATAGCGATCTAAGGGTCGCGAGGTTGCTTTAATACTTAACAAAACAAGAAAGAAAGCTAGATTTAAATAAATCTTAGCCATTCTAGATTTTCGGTTCTGGTTGGACCTATTTTGAACCTTTTGAAAGGTAGAAAGTGCTAGATTTAAATAAATTTAAACCACCAAATTTACATTAAAACAGATTCATATCAAATGAATAATTGAAACAGATATTTAATCACAATGAATAAAGAATATATATATATATATATATATATATAATTATATATATACGAAAGCTGTAAAGGGCGACGGATTTCCAATCTCAAGCCTAGACAGAAAATGTAAATATATATATTTATATATAAAAGGCCCGGACAAAAATATAAATATATATATATATAAGCCGTAAAAGAGGCACGGAATAATCCAAACTTGACAGAATGTAAATATATATATATATATATTTATAAAAGCTGTAAAAGAGCCACAGAATAATCTAGGCTTGACAAAATGTATATATATATATATATATTTATAAAAGCAGTAAAAAGGCCACGAATTTCCAATCTAGGCCAAACTGAAATATAAATATTAATATATACAGTTAGTATATATATTAAAACAATGAAGGCCACGAATTAGCAATCGAGACCAAACGAAGTCAAAAAATATATATATATAGTTATATATATATATAAGCAGTAACTGCCACGGATTTGCAATCCGGGCTTGATAGAATTGAAAATTAGTATATATATAGTCAATTATATATATAATAAAGCTAAAAAGGCCACGAATCAGCGATCCAGGCCGAACAAGTTAGTACGTATATATATATATATATATATATATATATATATGTATATATATATATATATATGTATATATATATATGTATATATATATATGTATATATATATATATGTATATATATATATGTATATATATATATGTATATATATATATATATATATGTATATATATATATGTATATAAAAGCGAGTAAAAAGCCACGGATCAGTGATCCAGGCTGTGCAAATGCAAAAAAAACGTATATATGTACTAAAAGTAAGCAAAAAGGGCCACAGAACTGAGTTCCGGGCAAACCCAGGAGATGAAACTTTACGTGCAAGTGCAAATAGATGTAATGAAGTAGAAAATGAGTTCTGATCATAAAAATACTTACAATGGACTGCTACACGGGCTTTTTGCCACTTAGTAGGCTTCAAATGGACGTTTCCACCGGTTAATTTTTGATATGTGGTAGAATATACGTATACCAACGTGTTAGAAGAATAAAATTGAAGTTTGGATTAAAAGAAGTAGGGCTATTTTTTTTCAAAGTGTTTTCCTATTTTTCTTCTTTTTTTTTGACAAAGAGGGGTCTTATATTTAAAGACACGATGGTAGCGGGTCTACTTGCGACTTTTGCACCTTGCGACTTTCGCACCTCTACCTATGGCTCCCCAGGTGGGGCCCACTCCAGTGGGGCCCGTTATCTCGAAGTACGTGCACTCCAAGCAACGCGATATTAGGTTCGAAACTTTCTAACTTTTGATCAAAGCGTCCGTTTGAGGCGTGCTATACATTTCCGAAAAGCCCTTGCCAAGAGCATCACAATGACATGGGACTTAATATTTTCTGAGTCTAAGAAGACGGGTTTATAACCGGATCTTTGTTTCTTCACAGGTTATTCGTTGAGCTATATTATGTTGTTTCCACTCGGGATCAATGTTATGGCTCTTTCTGACCTTCATTGCATCAATTCAGCTTGATTTTGATCGGATTAGCTTCAAGTTAATAAAATGACCGTTTTGCCCCTCCAAGGGTTGTCTCCTGTGTTGGCAGGGTCTTCAACTGCTTTCTCGGGGTTGTCTCTTAGGTTTTGAACCCAGCCAATTCTGTTTGTCCTCAGGGTTGTCTCCGAGGTTGACTTGATCTCCCAGGGTTATCTCTGGGATAATATGACGCTTCGGGGTTGTATCTGAAGTTTATTTGGCTTCCCACGGTTGTCTCTGGGGTGACTGCATCTCCCAGGTTGTGATCGGGGCTCGACTTGACATCCCGGTGTTGTCGTCGGGGTTGAATTGGATCTTTCGGTGTTCTCGTCGGGGTTCCTGTACCTCCCGGGTTGTGACCGGGGTTTGACTTGACATCCCGGTGTTGTCGTCGGGGTTTCTTGACATCCCAGTACTGTGACCGGGGTTTTACTTGATAACCCGGTGTTGCCGGGGTTTGACTTGGCATCCCGGGGTTGTGCCGGGGCTGCTTGACGTCCCAGTATTATGACCGGCGTTGAGCTTGATATCCCGGGATTGTCGCCAGGGCTGCTTGATGTTCCAATATAGTGATCGAGCTTGGCATCCCGAGGTTGTCGTCGGGGCTGCTTGACGTCCCTGTATAGTGACCGGGGTTGAACTTGACATCCCGGTGTTGTCGTTGGGGCTGTTGTACCTTCTGGGTTGTAACCAAAAGGAAAAAGATGATTTTACCCTCCTGCAGGGTTGGTAACAGGAATGCGAAATTCCAAGTGTCTACTTCATAGCTTGATTTAAATCACAATTATATTCTTTAAATCATGTTGCGAGTATTGAAATTATAAATTATTCTTATATACACTGTAAAAGTTGTCTACGCCATTTGATTCGGCTAGACCAATATCATGAATTAGAAAGCGATCCAAACCAATTACTTTGGTGAGGAATCTTGTAAATCTACTGAGATGAACAACCCTCATTGAATGGGAAACCTTATAACTGTCGGGAAACCGACGTGCGCACAAATAGTACGTGAATTTTATGCATAATGTAGGGTACTTTAGGCTGATCACCTATTGTTCTTGTTTATATCGGATTTTCAGTTAAACACTGTTAATTCTAGCAGGAGTTCTTGGTCCTTAGTGACTGCTCAGTATTAAACTATATTTTTTGAAAAACGTTAAAACCTTTGAATCCTTTTGATAATATTTCGGTCTATAATGACCTTCTATTTACAATTCAAAGGACAGTTTTTGAACTATTGATAAATCTTCGTTACAACATTATTCCTTGAACTCTTGAGTTTTTCCTTGACATTACACTTTGGATATTTTTAGCTTTATAATTATGCTTACCCTTATTGCTATATTACTTGCTGAGCAAATTTATTGCTTATTTTTGCTTTCCTTAAACATTTAAGTTAAGGTAGAGCAGTGCGAACCCTCTGGCACAGATAAGGGCAAAGGCAAGGCTACGGCGTAGATTTTTTCTCCTTTAAAAGTATTATTATGTTGTAATGAACTTAATTTATGTTTTAAGTTATGGATTTAAGTTATGTATTAAGTTAGTCATGGTTGCGAGATCGTGGGACGCGAATATTTATATTAAATCAATGTAAATTATTCTATTATTTCGTTGCATGAGATTTTAGTATGTTATTAGAAATAGATCGTGATGTACCGAATTCGAGATATGAGTGTCTGAATTTGGGGGCGTCACAGTTTGGTATCAAAGCATTAGGTTATAAACCTTAAGAGCAAGAATCCTTAGACTATAACCTTAGAAGAACTTAGAAGATAGAAGGAGATAAAACTCATATAGAGTTTTCCTATAGGCTTAGTGGCGTTATGAAGTATATTTTTATTTTATACAATGAATTTATGTTTTATTTAACATTCTAATGGAGTTTGTTGTTCGTTTGTCATATGTTTGTGGTTGTAGGATGTCAGACTTGGGAGGACCCAGTAGAGTAGTAAAGGAGGAGCTACGTGATATACACGTGGTGTATGAGGCACCTCTATTAGCAGAACCCGTTCAGGCAGTAGCACCATCCGAGTTCGACGACGAGGATGAGATAGAGGTGGAGTCGGATCTCGAGGAGGAACCAATGGAGGACGAGCCCGTGGGAGATTCTGACGAGGCTACGTTCGAGGACATGATGCTAGAAGAGTATGAGTAGTGAATTTTGGAGTTAGATTGTCAAGTTGAGGAGCTAGAGGTTGAGGCTCAGGAGAGAGAGACTGAGATGCAGAAATTAAGGGATGAAGACCATAAGAGGAAGCTGGAGATGCAAGAAATAGAGGTGGAGATTGCCTATTGTAAAGAAGCAGGAATTTAGATGGGAACCCTTTTTCACCATTCGATAGCTAGGAACGTGGATTTGATGGGTAAGCTAGAGGAGTCCGAGCAAAAGGAGTTGAGTGAGAAAGCTGAGAAGGAGGCTCTTCGCACTCAGCTTGAGCTAGAAGTCATGGAGAGGATTTACTTCGAGGAGAAGTGGGAGGAAGCCAACGATAGAGCTAAGGACTTAGAGGATGAGACAAGGTGCAAGAAGAGGAAGATAAATCGAATGTTCTATGCTTTTCGCACAGCTATGGAGAGGTTAATCGATGGTATGTACCATTATCCGACAGAACAAGGGCAAACCCATTACACATTGAGTAGGGGCATGATGGCTCACATGACTCAGGTGGAGTACCAGAGCGCTGTGGAGCGTGGGATGTTAGGTTGAGACCTATTAGTCTAGTAGTAGAAGTAGTTATATTTATGTGACGTATGTATTGTTGTGTAATCCTAATCTTTTGTTTAAGATATGGGATAGTTATGTAAACCCCGAGTAGGTTCATGTTAGAGGGGTAGTATAATAGTGTTTTCCCCATCTTTTGTGATATTAGGGGATAGATGTTGACATTTATAGAAGTATGCTAGGAATGATCATATCGATGTAATGATTTGGCATATGAATATTAATGTCCTTATTTCAAAAAATGCGTTATAAAATTTTATTCCTTTTTGCATTAAAGAAATACTTAAGTAATATAATTAGATAATAAGAATGAAATTTTGTGATGCAGAAAATGCCGCCCAGACATATACTAACAGCACCAGAGGAGTCGGTCAATAACGAGAGAGAGCAAGTAGATCCTATACAACGACTAGTCGACTTGTTAGGAGAAGCCCTACGAGGAAGAAATAACGAACCAGTACGCAACAACACACAAGCGGTACTTGTAACTAACTTCGAGGACTTTAGGAGCGTAGGACCTCCAGAATTTGCTTGTACTATCGATCCTATCGAAGCGCATACTTGGATCAAAGAGATGGAGAAAGCCTTCGCCATTACTCGTGTGGGTGAAGAGCAGAAGACTGCGTTCGCTACATACATGATGAGGGGTGAAGCAAATTATTGGTGGGAGGCTAATCAATAGAGAACGAGAGAAGGAACCATAGCCTGGGATAGGTTTAAGATTTTGTTCTTCGAGAATTACTTCCCGAAGAGCATGAAGAATAGGATGGAGGTGAAGTTTCTAGAACTAAAATAAGGAGAGATGACAGTGACGCAATATGCAGCTAAGTTCAATGAGCTCGCCCGATTCGCAACACACCAGGTAGATACTGAAGAAAGGAAAGCCAGACGCTTCGAACTAGGACTGAAACCTTGGTTGTTCAACAAGGTGTCAGTTCTCCAAATTGACTCGTTCTCTACACTGTTGGAGAAGGCCATCATTGCAGAAGGAGGTAGTGAGGCCTTGAGTCAGTACAACAAGGAAAAGAAGAACAAGAATACTGGAGGGGAGAGCCGTGGAGGAAGTAATCTGGGAAAGAGGAAGTGGGATAAAAATAACAACAACAACAACAACAACAACAAAAATAACAATCAGTCTGGAAATTATTCAGGAGGGTTTAAGAAGAGAGCTGGGGGATGCTCGAGATATGGGAAGAACAACCAAGGAGAATGCTGGAAAGGACGCAGTGTCTGTTACAACTGCGGCCAGAAGGGGCACATTTCACCAAACTGCCCAAAGTCGAAGAAGATCAAAAGATGCTTTACTTGTGGCTCGACTGAGCATCAAATCAGAGACTGCCCGAAGAAAGGAAGCAGCAAAGGAAGCGGCTAATAAGGAAGAGGCAGCAAGATGATGATCGGTGGACCGGCGTAATCTAACCGACCAACTGCCAGAACCTTTAACATAACCGTCCAGGATACAGTAGCTGCGAAGGATATGGTGCCAGGTATTATCCCAATCAATAATATAAATGCCTATGTATTATTTGATTTGGGTGCTACTTGTTCATTTATGTCTAAAGAATTTGCTAGTTGATTAAACTTACCCCAAGAACGATTAGGAAATCCTCTGAACATAGAAGTTGCGAATAAGGAAGTAATCCTCATAAAGTTCGTATACCAAAATTATTGTGCAAACATTAGACATCACGAACTAAGTGTAGACTTGATTCCGATTAGGTTGGGGTAATTTGACGTGATCCTGGGAATGGATTGGTTGTATAACCATGCAACGATAATTGATTATCAAAACAAAAGTGTGAACCTTCAGACTCCAAACCGGTCTAAGGTGGTGTTTTATGGTAGCTCGTCGCTTAGGCAATCGTGTTGCCTTACAATGATGTAGGCCAAGAAATTGTTAAGAAAAAGATGTATAGGATACTTAGCCTATGTTATAGATACGCAGAGAAAGGGAGTAGAAATATAGGATATATCTGTGGTGAGAGAATTCCAAGATGTATTTCTGAACAATCTGCCTAGTCTTCCACCAGACAGAGAAATCGAATTCGTAATAGACTTAGCACTGGGAACTGCACCGATATCGAAAGCTCTATATCATATGGCGCCAGTAGAAATGAAGGAATTGATGATATAATTGCAAGAATTACTAGATAAGGGTTATATACGGCCGAGTGTGTCTCCTTGGGGAGCACCAATGTTGTTTGTTAAGAAGAAGGACGGATCGATGAGGCTTTATATCGATTATCGAGAATTAAACAGAGTGAAAATCAATAAATAGGTATCCGCTACCAAGGATAGACGACCTTTTCGACCAATTAAAGGGAGCGAAATGTTTCTCAAAAATAGACCTACGAACTGGTTATCACCAATTGAAGGTACCAAAGGAGGACATACCAAAAATAGCATTTTGAACCCGTTATGGGCACTACGAGTTTTTGGTAATGTCATTCGGATTGACTAATGCTCTAGCAGCATTCATGGACTTAATGAACTGAGTTTTCAAGCTATACTTGGATAAATTCGTAGTAATTTTCATCGACGACATCTTAATTTACTCAAAGACCAAGGAAGAGCACACCGAATATCTGAAGATTGTTTTAGAAGCGCTAAGGAGAGAGAAAATATATGCAACATTTTTAAAGTGTGAATTTTGGATGGAGAGAGTCCAGTTTCTAGGACACGTGATTGACAAGGATGGAATTTAGTGGACCCTGCGAAGGTAGATGCAGTAAGTAATTGGGAACAACCGAAGACACTAACGGAGGTAAGAATTTTCTTAGGGTTAGCCGGGTACTATTGAAGATTTATCCAAGATTTTTCTAAGATAGCGATCCCGTTGACCAATCTAACAAGGAAAACGGTAAAGTTTGTATGGACTGTGAAATGCATAGATAGTTTCCAGGAGTTAAAGAAGAGGTTGA